>JAQIXI010000921.1:0-17278 GCA_034700165.1 Galumnidae sp. Gr-Ori-00277 | reverse complement strand
CAAAAGAGACAATAATTTCAAAACATTTACTTTTCATTCAATTAAATAACTTTAAATTAATTAATAATTTATAAATCATTTGATTATATTTTCATATAAATAGAGATTCAATAAATATAAGAAAACTTCAGTTGTTTTCAATTATTTACAAATTATTCGTATTTCAAACGATTTGAACGTGTTTTTGGTGACCTTTTGATGACCAATACTTTAAAGCAGTTAATACGCAATGATTGCATTTTTGATTGCATTTATGTTTTAGACCCCCACGTAATTAATGTTATGTTGTTGCAAGTTTAATTCTTGCACATATAACTGATATAAATATAACACAAATTATGACTAAAAAAGTTAGCGCTTATTTTAAAGTTGCGTATCCCTGCTTTAAAGCAAAACACAACTATTGATTACATTTTCATATATTTTTCGAAATGAATAATTTTGATTTCAATTCAATGAGTACTACAAAAATTATCTTTAATATGATAAGAAAAGACAATTGTTTAAGTAAAGTCTTCACAGTTGGATCAAATGAATGGCAAATCAATGTTCACTTGAATTGTGAGCCAAAACTAATGGACTCGAGTAAAATGGTTGTCATCGACTTAAATCTTAAGGCTTCAGAAAATGGATTTCTCGGCAAATATCAGGCATTTCTCATCGATTCTAACTTTAATAAGAGATATGTTGTCGAGAGTTTGGTTTTCGATCATAAAAGATCGGATTCAAAGTTCAAAGATGTCATTTCACTTCCATTAATGACTTCCGAAGAATTGATGGCAAATAAGAATACACTGATTCCCGGCGAAAGACTGACAATCGGTCTCATAATTAAAGTGTTGACAAGTCTTCCGTCACAAATGAAAAGTGCTTTTGATTACAGAAACACTTTTAATGTCAAAGAAGTCAATGATTTGCGAATTGTTTGCAAAGAAAAAGAATTTTTTGTTTCGAAAACAATTTTGAGCTCAAAATCGGAAGTATTTAAAGCAATGTTTGCAAACGATATGAAAGAACAGAAGACAAACCAATTGGTTATCGAAGATATCAATGAAGAAGTAATGGAGACTTTCCTTCATTTTCTTTATTTCGGGAATTCAGACAAATTGGATGACTTTAAAGAAGAATTTCTTTACGTTTCAGAGAAGTACCAGATTTTGGATTTGAAAGACATTTGTCTGAATCTGATTTTCGTTGAAATAAACTCAAGAAATGCCATCAAATTATTACTGATTTTCGATAAATTCAATGCAAATGAAATGAAAACCAAAACTATTGAAATCATTAATAATAATATTCGCAACGTTTACTACTATTCAGAGGATGACATACAAGAACTGAAGAAAAATCGACAAAATTTCTCTGGTTTTGACAAAATATTTGAAAGAATCGAATTTCATGAGAAAAACCAACATAGCTCTTATTACTATTGTGAAGAACAATGGGGCAAGGATATTTTGAATTCATATACTTATCATTACATTAATTGAAAAACTGTTTTCTCTTTAAATAATGTTTTATTCAATTTATAACTAAAATATGACTAAAACTTTGACATAAAATACAATTTGTAATCATTTAATAAAACTTAAACTCAATAAAACTTTGAAAACAATTTTGAGTGAGAAATGAGTCGATTATCTGTTGTCAGAAATGTTAGGAAATAGAGTCAAAAGAGAATAATTTCAAAACATTTACTTTTCATTCAATTAAATAACTTTAAATTAATTTATAATTTAGAAATCATTTGATTATATTTTCATATAAATAGAGATTCAATAAATATAAAAGAAAACTTCTAAACTTTGTTTTTAATTAAGCAAGAATACTTTTGAAGACCTTGCCTTTCAAGAAGAATCACAACTTGTAGACAATAAACTTATTGTATTTTTTGCGAAGACTTTGAACAATTAACTAAATTGTGTTCAGCGCTTTAGGACACAAAATGAGACCTTAGCTGTAGAGCCCGTGCGATGAGTTCAGAGTAGGGATCAATTGAAGGTTCAGTGGTTTAGAGTTACAATTTTAAAGTCTAAGTGTTAACTATTTTGTTCTGTTTTGGATTATTTATATTTTTCAATAAATTTTTGTGCGATATAGCTCTCACCCAATGTTCTTGTTTTCAATTAGTTTCTAACAGGGATGGCGAAAGGAAACGGTCCCAGGGGGTGAAATGGTCATAATACTCTAACTTGGGGTTAAAAACCTCGACAGATCTAGTGCTTGTCCATAGACGCTAATGTTAAGGTATCAAATCCTCGGGAGGCTATTTTGCCAGTTTCGATCTCTAAGTGGGGTATTCCGGAATGCCCCCCTTTCGCCATCCCTGGTTTTTAATTATTCGTATTTCAAACGATTTGAACGCTTTTTTGGTGATCAATACTTTAGAGTGGATGTGAACACAACTATTGATCACATTTTTACTTATATTTCTCAAAATGAATAATAATTTTAATTTAAATACAATGAGTACTACAAAAGTTCTCTTTAATATAATATTATTAGAATTAGATAAAAGTGAAATCTTCACAATTGGATCAAATGAATTTCAAATCAGTGTTCGCTGGAAATGTCAACCAAAACTATTTGAAGGCAAGAAAATGGTTGTCATCGACTTAAAGCTTAAGTCAGAGAATGGATTTCTCGGCAAATGTCAGATATTTCTCATCGATTCTAACTTTAATAGAAGATATGTCGAGAATTTGGTTTTCCAAGAAAAACAAAACTTCCACTTCAGAAACGTTATGTCACTTCCATTAATGACTTCCAAAGAATTGAATGAGAATTTTACACTGATTCCTTTTCTAAGACTGACAATCGGTCTCATAATTAAAGAGTTGACAATTCCTTCATCACAAATGAGAAGTGCTTTTGACTACAGAAACACTTTTAATGTCAAAGAAAGCAATGATTTGCGAATTGTTTGTAAAGAAAAGGAATTTTTTGTTTCAAAAAAAATTTTGAGCTCAAAATCAGAAGTATTTAACCGATTGTTTGCAAACGATATGAAAGAACAGAAGACAGACCTATTGATTGTCAACGATGAAGATATCAAAGAAGAAGTGATGGAAACTTTCCTTCGTTATCTATATTACGGAAATTCAGAATTGGACGACAAATTGGATGACTTTAAAGAAAAACTTCTTTACGTTTCAGACAAGTATGAGGTTTTCGATTTAAAAGACATTTGTTTGAATCTGATTTTCGTTGAATTAAACCCCAAAAATGCCATCAAATTATTAAAGATTTTCTATACATTCGAAGCAAATCAAATGAAAACCAAAACCATTGAAATCATTTGTAATAATTTTTATCACATTTACAACCATTCAAAGGATGACATACGAGAACTGATGAAAAATAGACAAAAGTTTTCTGATTTTGAACCAATATTTAAAAGCATCGAAAATCTCGAAAGAGCTTACCCTCCAAATCACATTTTCTTATATAATTATGTAGATTATAATGCTACATGGAACCAAAGTATTTTGAATTCATACACTTATTAATAAGTTATTATTACATTAATTGAAAAACTGTTTTCTCTTTAAATAATGTTTTATTCAATTTATAACTAAAATATGACTAAAACTTTGACATAAAATACAATTTGTAATCATTTAATAAAACTTAAACTCAATAAAACTTTGAAAACAATTTTGAGTGAGAAATGAGTCGATTATCTGTTGGAAAGGGTTTGAGTCGAGTTTACATCATTCGAGTCCTCCGACGAAGTGATGTCCGAAATCTTATCAAACAATTGGCCGACGCTTTTGATTTGGTATTCATTTGAGACATAAACGCCGACAATAACTCCAACAAAGAGTGCAATACAAAAGACAATGAGACCAGAGATGTAACCCATTCTTCTAATTCACTGAATTTACTGTTTTTTTTTTGTGAAGAATTTGAGACAAAATAAATGAAAAGACTTTTGAAGTGAAGTTCGAAAACCGTTTGAATGAAAATCGATATAAAAATAGAAATATTTGAGAAAAATTTCGTGCGTTTTGTTAAACGAATGACTTTTTATTCAGGAAATTGACTTCAATTGAATGCAATGAATGAGAGAACCAATTGTTGTCTTAAATGACTTTTACTCAGAGTTTCAAATGATTTCAATTATATTGTTATTTGAGTTTATATTCAAATAAATATTTTTGTGGAAAAAGTGAAGATTTTGAGACAAAAAAAAGTACCGAAAATTATATATTCTTGAGTTCAATCTCAAGGCTTTCCAACTAAGCCTCTGATGACCAGTTTATGGAAACGCTTAATGAGGAGTTGCGCTCAACTCAAGGACTGACATTCATTCATATCTAGCCTTTTGTCTGTTCCCTAACAATAGTAATAATATATGAAAAACAGTAATTTTCAGTCAAAAACTCCCAAAACATAGGAATTTCCTTAAATGAGTTAAAATTAAGAACAAAACAATTATTTTTGTAAATAAAGGAAACAATAGAAAGCATTATATATAAGAAGTATTTAAAAATAACAACTTTTATGACAACTATTGCGACAAAATATCGGAAGAAAAGAATAAATGAATGAAAAAACTATTCGCTGACGAAAACTGTAAACAATTGACATACAATTCGTCAGCAAATTCTAGAAATTTATCAAAAGTTTTGTAACAAAAGATTTTTTTGTTTTTAAAACAAAGTTTTCTTTAGAACCCATTTTTATGATATTCTAAACCCATCGAAAGGATAATGTTTTTTACAGAAATAGTGATAATAAAAATAACATAATTTAGTGAAACAAAAGACTTAACAAATGATTTCTAATTAATTCAAATTAAAATTATATTTTTATCGGATATTATTCTAACAAATTGTTAACAAAAAAGGAATTCTCGAGAATTTATGATTTTCTTCTTCTAAGAAGAGAATCACTTAACTCTTCTCTTCAAAAGTACCGGTAAAAGAATAGCCGTTTTGTCGGCACTCTTTCGCACAGGAATTTCACGCCAAAGTAGTCAAAGTTATTCACAATTGTGAAGTAGAAAAGGGTTTGACTGTTAAGAAGCGTACAATTGATTAGCAAACAAATGATATAACAGTGAATAAAATGACTTTCAAAAGGATATCAAAAGAAATAATATTTAATAACAAAATACTAAAACTTAAGACTTCTTTTGACAAACAGTTGTGTTGAGAATAATTGAATATAAATGAGAAGAAAGAGAGGAAAAACAAAAGCAAAAAGAAATGTTAACAAGTCTTATGGGTGTCCTTGTATTGTGTTTTTCTATTCGTTTATAGCCTTTCCTATTGTTCTACAAAAGCGTTTAAATTTCAAATACAAAGAGAAGGAGAAGAAGAAGAATATATCAGAAAACAACTTTTCAAACAACAAAAGAAATTCTTTAACTTTTGCTGCAAACAATTGTTAAGCCAATGATAATATCTATAGCCGGTGCCAAAAATATTATGCCCTCCACTCCAATCGTATGCTTTCCTCTCAAATCTCTTACCGTTTTATTCATTCTTCGATTCTTTTTTTATGATTCACTTCTTTGTTGAGTTTGAAAGCAGTTTCAGCAGAACTGAACATTTCAATTGTTTTGCAGATCCACAGATGCAAAACCATTCCTACCAGTGATAGGACTCCTGTTTTTTGACGAAAACATTTGTGTTAAAACAGTTTCCCAATTGTGAGGAAGTGATCAATAATTTTATATATGCTTTATATGACAAAACAATAAACAAAATACTCACTCAATAATAACCGAATTATTTGTTGAACTCATTTCCGAAGACAACATTTGTATCAAAAGTAAGAATATTTTTATTTTTAATCTTCAAATTAACATTAATTTCAATATAAATGTATTTCAATCAAAATGATTAAGGGATAAGATTTAGCCAAATCTATGTCACTATACTTTAGATTAGATGTTATTCTGAATTAATTGTCGTAAAATTATTTTGATTTAATGCTATTCAACCGATATATCAGATTTCAAATGAATGATAACTTTCGTTAAATAAAAGCCATAAATAAATTGCATTTTATAATTGAGGCGAACTTTTTTTACACAAAAAAAAATTAAAAACTCTTGAATAATGATAATCAGTCACTTGTCAGAGCAGATGATAATTATATTCTTGGAGAAAAAAAATTCCTAATTTAATCCAATTAATTCTTTGAAAAACTTCTTTTTCTATTGATTTTCACCGAAAATCTTCGATCATTTAATAACCGTTTCGTTCAAATAATTTATTACTTCTATAAACACAAAATTATTCACTCGTTTTGAACAAAATATTCATTTCATTATAAAACTGAAGTCAGTTATTACTAAATCAGTGGAAGAGATATATATTTCCTAAAAATATTTCCTAATATAATAGTTAGACATTAAATATTTGGTTTTTCTCTTTCTTTTCTCCTTAACTGTCAATCATATTATTCTTTGCTATTCAACTATTTATTATAAAGAATGCAATTCTTGTCTATTAATAACTAAAACAATATTTGCACGAATACTCTCTTAATATCTGATTTCTGGGCAGACAATAGAGATTTGTTCAACAGTTTAGACACTTCTATACCTTTGAATCAAAAAAAAAAAAATATTATCAAACGTTACAACGAAAAGCTTTTTTTCTTATTTCTACTCTCGATATAAGAGCCATAAAATGATAATCCATTAAAAAAGTGATAATCATTTGAAACAATTGAAAAGATTCTTCTCTTTTGTTATTTTTTTGATAATTCCTTTGTTTCAAAAAAAGTTCAAACGTTTGCCGAAAATTCTGTGAAAAGTTGTCAACAAAATATTTAATTGATTTTATGATATTTTTATAGATATTTTTCAAACACTATTTCTCCGCGAATTGAATGTAAGTATAGTTTATTAAAAGTATTGTCAATAAAAATTTCCCCAAAAGACTAATTGATAACGAAATCCACTTCTTTTGTTCTCAAAGATATTGATGTAATAAAATAATAGATAAAGAAAACTATCAGTCAATTAATGGTTAAAACACGAATTGTTATTAGAAGTGAAGAGAAATGAGTGAAACCCAAAACAGAAATCAATTGTTATTATTGTCTAAAATGAGTGAAGACTTCGAGCATATATTCAAAGGGAAACACGAATTGCAATCATTTGACGATTTCATGGAAAGACTGATCAGAAACGATGACTTCCACTTAGAAAAGAGGTTTGTCTTTCATTTTCTAACTTTAATTATCTCTTAATTTTGAGAAAATCTTTTTTTTATTCAGTTTAACAGAAATTTTATTGGAATTGAATTCATTGAGAAGTCAACAACACTTTCAACAGACTATTGAAGAATTTGACCACAAATTAAAACAAACTATCGATAAATTGATTGAAATTAAACTCATTTTGAGAGAAATCAGATTAAAAACACATAAATCAGAGGAGATCTCCGAAAAGGTAATTATGACTCAAATAAGGTTTGAGTAAATATTAAGTCATTGAAAGTCACAAAACAAACGACGACTACTCATACCATAAAAATATTGATTAAATATTAGTCGAAATGACAATAAATTTTCATCAAAAAACATAAAAAAGACATTTTTTTGCTTTTGGGACCAATAATTAATGAAATTAAAGGGAAAGGTATGAAAAGGTAGTCCTAGAGGTAAAAATTCCTGACTCCACTTAATTAAGTAATTTCTATTTGTCGTCACATCTCTAATCAATTACCAAATTCTGGTTTTTATCATAAAATGTGAGCAAAACTTTTTTGTGACAATTTTTATCCACAATTTTCACAAATAATTTATAAAATAAAAGCCGAAAAACATAGAGTTTTCTTAAAAAAAATTAATAATAAATTTATTCTTCAATATTTTAAAAGATAAAAATGCTTTTATGCCAGTTGTCAGACACGCGATTAGTTTCTATAATTATAACTATTTATCGCTATTTTCCACGAAAAGTCATTTTAGTTTTTCTTCGGTTATTAAAGAAATTTAAGTTTCATTTGTCGGCAAAAAAAAATAAAATAAATATTATCTGAACTTCAAAATAAAGAAATGATTTTCAACGAAACTTTTTTCTACAATTTTTTTATTAACCAAAACTTTAATTTCAATAACCGATGGACTAATGGCTTATTATTTGGATTTATAGCTAATGAAAACTAATGACGAATTGCCACTCAATTTATCAAAACCGAAGTCAGAGTCAAAAGAAGTTGAAAATCAAATTCAATTAGATTTGGAAATACAGAAATCAAATGACAAGAAATTCTACTCAAACAGTGTATCGAATAAATCACATCTTTTGAATCATTTAAAAAGCACTTCACTTAATCTGACACATAATCAGTGGACAGAACAAACCCGATGCCAAGAGTACAGGCAAACAGATCAAGATAATTGGCATAAAGAAGAAGATAAACTACAACTCCCTGACAGACGACATCTCTTTGATTCGCATCATTTCAACAATTTTTACCAAAAAAGTAAAGATTTTAATAAAAATATAAATAAATTAAAAACTCTTTAGAAATAATTTTCTCTTAAAACTAATCAAAATTATAATTATATTTAATACGAATATCCACTTAAAGACAGCGATAATAATAATAATAAATAATAATTAGTTTTCAAATAATCTTAAAAATATTTTTTCATTTATTTTGAAAACATTGAAGGTTTGCAAATGATATCCAATTCTACTGAAGATAAAAGTCATTTAAATGTCAGAAAATCTCACATAAAGAGACCAATGAATGCATTTATGATTTGGTCAAAAGAGGAGCGAAGAAAAATTCTCAAAACTTCTCCAGATATGCATAACTCCAATATTTCTAAACTTTTAGGTTTGTATTCAACTATTTAAGACTTTTTCAATCATTGATTGAAAAATCATTTCAATAAAACACTTAATAATTCAAAACTTATTCTAATTCTAAGGAATGAAATGGAAATCAATGTCTAATAGTGAGAAACAGCCCTATTATGAAGAACAGAGCCGTCTGTCCAAAGTTCATATGGAAGAACACCCAGACTATAGATATCGGCCACGACCTAAGAGGACGTGTATTGTAGACGGAAAACGACTTCGAATCTCCGAATATAAACTTTTAATGAAAGTTAGCAAAAGTTAGCGAATAGATAGCAATCGCTTTCAAAAACAGACAGAAAACTCATTCAGAATTCAAGTCATCACAAATCTTAAGACGTTTTTTTTGCAGACATATTGTTCTGTAAAAAAGTGTCCTCTCATTTAATTAATATAATTTCTGGAAAAACTGAAAGAAAAAATATTTCAATTAAATTCAGATCAGAATCAGAGTTGAAATAAAACTAAGTTTTTTTTTCTGTTAAAGTCTTCACAGATTTAGTCATTATATACTTAAATTATATGCCTTTTTTCGTGGATTTCATTTAATCATTAATTTTTTGGAACAAAAAATCTCCGATCCATTAGTTTTCTTCGTTTGGAGATAAAGATTAGGATCAGATCTTCCATTGAATTCAGAGAATTTGTGACTGTTTTTAATATAAAACTCAAAATATACTTATTATATGACAAATAAAATTGTATTTCAAATTCTCCAAAGAATTTAATTAATTCAAAGCTATGGATATAATTTTTAACGTATATTAAGACAACAGTCAGACGACATTCAAAGAGAGATAAAGATTTTCTCTTTTCTTAAATTTTATGACTATTCTTAGAAAATGAATATATTTTCTTCAAAAACGATAAGCAGTTTTGATAACAAACTTCTTTTTAAACTAAAACATAAAGACTGAAACACAGAGAGAATGATATAAATCGAGAGGAAAGTCATCAAAAAATGTGTATAAATTCCAGTAAAGCTTTTTCTTCAATTAAATACTCTTCAAAACAACAGAAAAACTAATGTTTATAAATGAAAATGTGTTTTACTTTAGTTTTAAGGACAGTATAAACACAAATACACTAATTCTGAGACATAAAAAACATAATATTTTTATTACAAGAAAAGACTCAAAGAAAATGTTTAGATAACTATCATTAAGATTGTAAAACATCGTATCATATGAGACATCAAAACTTTTTAGACGTTTTTTTCACTCATTTTTCTTCAAAAATTTCTCTAAAAAATAATATAATGAAACTTAAAGTTCATAAGACTTTCTTTTAGTTTAAGTTTTCAAAACTTTTAATAAATGAATACAAATGTCTTAAACTTGTCTTTAAGACAAAGAATTTCAACTGTTTTTTCTCTACAGAGAAATGCATTGAAAGGATGTCATCGATTCCAATGAAAATTTCAATTAGCCTTCGAATGGTTTCCTTTAGTTAATGATGTATTCAAATAACGAGATTTTACTGTATTGTCAGTACATTTCAAATGTGTTATTATTGTAATGCTTTACAGTTTGTTGTAATGCAAACATATCTTTATATCAATGGATTCCTCTTTGATCTAAAGCATCATTAAATAGAGGAAAAGCATTTGTAATGCTTTCAAACACTCAAATTGTCTCAAATGTATTATCATTTCTGTTGATTTTGAACGCAAGCTTTTGTTGAGGGAGAGAGTGAAGGGAAGAGAGGGATAGAGAGGGATAGAGAGGGAGAGACAGATTTCATAAAAGAAATGAATAGCTTTAAACCAGAGATGAATGATTTTAGGGCGGAGTGGAGGAGAAGGCGGTTAACAATAAAAGAGGATTTGTATTATACTATTCAGTCATAACAGTTATCATCGGATGGAGTGAATTATGACTTGAGTTAGTGATAGTGGGCTCAACCTCTCAAATAAAGGTCCAAATTATTTCTGAATTAAGATAATAATAGATAATAATAATTGTGAAAAAACAGCAAATAATTCACTTTAATAACAAATAAAACCTAATTTTGATGGATTATATCACTATTCATATTAATTTTCAATAAAAACTTTTCGTTAACTTAATTAAGCCTTAAATTCATTAAAATTAATTACAATTAATTACTATTAAAGGAATTTCTAGAATAGTCGAGAGAGAGAGGGAGAGGGAGAGAGAGAGAGAGAGAGAGAGAGAGAGAGAGAGAGAGAGAGAGAATTTGAGAATTTATGTCAAATTTTGTTCAATAAATTATAGCATTTTCTCAAAAGCAATGTCTGAACAAACAATTTGTATAATTAAAAGAAGTAAAAATTGAATAATTTTCGTATTAAGAGATTAAAGTTAAGTAAACTTAAAATAATTTGCAATTGATATCAAAAATTTTATAGTTTTTCGCTATAATTCTGTTCTCTTTTCTTCCAAATTATAGAGAATTTCCTATTTTGTTGATCTTTTAAAAATTTTATTAAAAAATAGTGTCGAATAGTTTTTATACTTAGATTTTAAGCACAGAATCATAAATTCAAACTAAAGAAGAGGTCGAACCAATTATAGACGAAAATTGACGGTTCAGTTAACTCGTGAAGAAAAAGACAATTATTTTTATTATCAAAAAAAAATATTTAGAGAAAAACGGCTTATCGTTGCCTTCAGTTTTCAATTCAATAGTCAATTAAGCACTGAATAGACAGACATTTCCAATACTTTTGATTTGATCCTCGAAAAAGACTATTCTTTTTATCGATTACTCAACTCATAAGACATTTAATAAAAGTTTTTGTTATAACTTCACGACAACAAACGTGTCCACAATATAAATGACATAACACTATAACCAAGACATAAGTCTATTAAAATAATAGCGTTTTTGTTACTTAATAGACAATGATTTAGCACATCATAGCACAGGAGGTTTGACTTAATAATCAATTGAGTGATAAGTCGAACATAAAAATTGATGAGAACTTAAACCCATTGGAAATAATAAGCCTTTTTTGAGCAACAATTCAATCAAAATCTTAAACCATTTCAATGAATATCTATTTATTTCACTTTTTATTTGTTTTAGTTGTCTATTAAGACAAAGCACACCATTTGAGCTATAGTTCAGTTAACTGTTAATAAAATTTAATTATATTTTTCTAAACAAATAAATAAAATAAAAGTTTATTAACTGATTGTTCACTGAAACGATTCCAATGAAATGATATCAAGAAAAAAGTCTTCAGTTTTTTAAGGGAAAAAAATGTTCAGAATTTCATCGAAACTGAACTAATCGGGTAAAATTAAAATGCATTTTATGGACAAATTTTCCTGGTTCATTTAGACTATCAATATAGACTTAATTGAGACCTTTAATGACGACAAAAATATCAACTCTTGAGATGTCAATCCTATCAACACATATAAGACTCTATATATTAAGAAATTAATTGAAAATTCTAGTAATAATTCTAGCCCTGGACCATTTTAAATGAATAAATAATTCAGTTTTGGAAAGAGAGGAGAGAAAGAAATTATTGATTTGAATTTCAATTTTCTAATCGAGGCTTAAAATTATTCAATTGAAGAGTTTTTTTGATTTAAATTTAAACGATTTTTCAACAAAAATATTCCTCTGAATTACGAGTTCTTCAATACGTATGACAACTATTTATTAAAGTTATCGATCAAAATCTCTAATTAAAATAAATGCTTCAAATCAATAGTAGAGTTATTAATATAGTTTTTAAATGTAATAGTTGTTAGTTATTTAGAAGAGAAAAAAAAGGGTACAAATCATTATTCCAAACATTATTTCAAAACATATGACTCATGAAATTATATTAAATGAATTAGCATTTAATTAGTTTGTTATTAATTTTTGTTTTCTTCTTCTTTTAAAATGAGAAAAAAATTAAATGTCATTAATATTTCTCACAAATAAATTCAAAGAAATCAATAAATTTTAAACTAATTTTACGAATAATTTGAATATTAAATCAAATTTTAATAATAATTTCAAATTCAAAATAAGACTTTTTAATAGAAAATTCCTTAAATTTTTCTTTAGTTTATTCCCTAAACATTTATAATTTATAAATTTTTATAAATTAATCTTAGTAATTTTATGCAAAATTAAAGCTTGTAATTGAGACTTTAATCATGGGCAAACATCTAAGAAATCAAAAATTAAACTTTCAAAATAAAATACTATTTTAAATAAGTAATGGCTTAAAGTTTTTAATTTGAATTTTTATAAAATACTTGTCCTAAAGAAGGCGTTCAAAGTGTGAAAAATGTCCAAATCTATTATTAAGTGAACTAGTTCAATAATCTAATGATTAACGATAGGTAAAGCCATTTGGATTTGGAGTCCAAATCAGAATTAAGTAATAAAAATCTGTAATTCATTTTAAATTTCATTTGAAAAATCATTTAAACCAAAAGAAAAATTTAGAACTAATTTTGAAAATTAATTCACTTCAAAACTGAATTAATTTCACCGATGAAAACATTTTAATTCTCTGTCGACCAAACATTTGCTTCACAACACTATTATTAAATGATTTATTGAATTAAGTGTTGATTTAATTTTGAAAATGCGTTCAAATATTTCTTTTTTTAAGACATTATGTGTTCTCTTATTTGATGTCAATTAGAAATCAGTTAAGAATTAGAGTTCCAATCGTTAAGAAAAAACCTACAAAAATAGAGGAAAACACTAATGAAAATTTTATTCTGTGCTAACGATAGACTATAGCTATAATTTTCTTCGCCAATACTGTTATCAACGATTGGAAGAAAGAGTCGAAACATAAATCAAATTCCAATTCTGTAAATCAAAAGTGAAATAAAGAAAAAAATGTTTATATTTTGTGATATTAGAGAAGGTTTGGGAGAAAAAACATTAGTTCTCTATTAGAACTCAATTACAGGTTTTGGTTTAGGATAAGTAAAGTGAGAAAAGTATTCATCAATTTATGTGTTGCGGACGACAAAAGCTGTACATCAAAAGCCAAGAACACTGTTTACAGCACCGGCTCTGTTATGCACCGCTGATTGACACGCGTTATCATTAATGAAAAGGCTATTCCTCTTATGATCTGCAAAAGAACTGAAAACAACACAACGAGAGTACAGTATGTAATTCAATAGGTTTTCATTTCCCAGTTCTCATTGATGTCACTCTTCATTATAATCTCAATTCGACGGCAAAACATTAAAAGCGTTTCCAACCATTGTGTGCACCATTGCATACACTGTAAGACAGGTCATTATTCCTGTAATATCAAATAATACTCCACAGACTGACAGCACTGACATTAAACTCATATTTGCATTAATATTCGCTTTGAAATTATACGTATTATAAGTATATATACATAATATGCAACAAATTTAATGTTCACCAAAAGTTCAAACTATACTATATTTGCAAATTAAATACCTTTTGAAGAACAGCACCTATTCTTGTAAGTCTTTAAATAAGAAGACATTCCAAAAGTTTATCAAGAACATTTTCATTAGTATTAGTTTTTATGACAATGAATTTCATGATAACTGTATCTTAATTTAATGGATGACAGGACTGGAAAACATGCGAATCATATTTCCTCACAATATCTTTATAGAGCTGTCAATCATTTGATTTGATTCACATTATAATCAGTGTCTCTTAGGATTTGACAATAGGGGCTCTAATTTGGAGCTCAATTCCAGTGAAGTGGTGTTCCCTAAATTAAGACTGATATTAGACTCACTTTATTTCTGGTTTCGATAATAATATATCTAATAATAAGAATTATTGGCTGAGAATTCACACAAAAATAGGTTCAAAACCATTATCTTATGAAGAGTTGGAGAGACTATTATATAAGAAAACAGTAGTTATTGAGAGGAAAATACATGAAATTTGTATTAAATTATTGATGAAATAGTAAATAGACTATTGATTTGATTCAGTTCCACATATTTGTTGGAGAGGAGAACAGACAGAACTGACATAACAGATCAGATACAAAGTGTGATCAACGCTGGGCTCTGACCGGAGGGCAATCATAGTCACAATGATTAGCATCTGATGTCAAAAGTGTCAAAATTAAAATATAGTCATTTTAGCCGAAAAAAGAAATCATTTGAAAACCGTTTTTGAGGCGATTGCGTGCACTTGTGTAGTGTCTCTGCCTTTCTCTTCATTCTGTTCTCAATTTCAATGACAACTAACTATGAATTGATTGAGAATTTCTTTTCCTAATAATTGATGTTTTGATGAGAGTATGTCTGAACTCTTCATTTAAATGATTTTATATAAACTATTAAATAAAAAACTTATTTCGTTTATTTGTTTTTCATAAGAATTTCTCAAATTTAGTTCAATTATCGAATTAAAAATGCAAGGTCCATTTAAAATATCAAACTTGACATGATCAAACTTATTAGATAAGCAAATATCTCCAATACTCTGATTAAGAGTCTGACCACAAGTTTTAGAGTAAAACTTCCAAATATAGCATTTGATAAGTAGTGTTGAATTATTAAATTACCTTGCTTGTTCTGTCAGTGATTAATTCTTTAATAAATAATGAAAAATGTGGTAATTATTCATCGCTACTATTTTTTGTGCAGAAATTTTTGTTTTGTTTGTTTGTCGCTATAATTAGTTGAATATTTGCTGATTTTGATAACTATTAAGTGATTATTATATTTATATCATTAAATAAAATCTCTTCTACTTTTCGGAAGCATTTCTTTTAGGAGAATAACATTTTTCTTTTGATTTATTGAACTCAAGGAAAAATAAACCCCAAAAACAGCTAATTTTTAATCGACAATAAATATAGGGATCGAAACGGAATGAAAAAAAATTTATTATCAAAATTATAATTACAAAAATCAAACATTCCTTTAATTCCTTTAATTCTTATAAAACTCTTTGATTATCATATATTGGATATGACTTTTTGAATAACCAATGAATAACACATTTAAACAAAATTATATACAAATCCGTTGTCTTTATATAAGACATTATTTAAGTTTTGAATAAAAAATTCTAATTAACCAACAAATGAATGAATAATTTTAATAATTATAAGTTAACTAATGGCTTAAATTACCGGCTCTTTCTTGTCGAGGGTTTGGACTCCAAATAATCTATGAATTTGTTATGAAATTTATTATACTTTTGGCCATAGTTTTAATAATCGATTTATTAAACCCTGTATTAAAGGCCAGTATTTTCAATAATATTCTAATAATAAAGCAATCATTAAATATAATAAAAAAATATTATATTTGAATGAATGAATAATTAATACTATTTTATTCTATGCATACATTTATTATATAATTTATATTTTATTCATTATTAAAGTAGAGAACGATTTATAATTATATGCAAACTATTTATAATAAAAAGTGGTTTTGTTTCAGAGGTTCAATAAAACCAATAATCAGTCAATGCATTCATTCATTCCCTCTAAGAATATAAGAATAATGAGTAAAATACCGGAAAAAATAGTTTGAAATAACTTTGCAATAGTTGGGAATCTCTGATATGAGCCGTCAATCTTTTGATTGCTTTTCAGTGACAAATGCTTTTAATTCATGCAATTAAAGACTTACTCTAAAGCGTGAGGGAAAACCTATAATTTAGGACCAGTTGATAGGTCCTTACCTATACCTTGCAAAGTAGGTAATTATGTAAATTTAATTACACACTAATGTTTGGCTAAAAATATCTGTTGATTGTATGTAAATATAAATAAAAATCAAAGACTTTTCAGGATTTGTTGTTTTAGTAGAAAAAAAACGTCATTCAGTTGTTATTAGTTTTCGGTCATAAAATCCAAGAAAATCTTTATCTCAGAATCGATAGTAATCTTCGATCGAATCGACTCTAATTTTGTTTATATTCTTGTTTTGTGTTACAGTTTTTTCTTGTCCTCTCTTTTGACGTAAATAACACTATTTTATCACAATTTTCTTCAAATATATATATATTTCTTGAATACGAAAACAAACTTTGAATTCGTTTTATTTGTTTTAAACACTTCTCAATGAAAAACAGAGAAAAATAAGAATAAGAGATACTTTTGGTTCCAGTTTTAAGGCCTGAGAGGACGACAGCCAACAAAACCGGTGAAATAAAAGCGCTTTTAATGATTGTTAAATAGGAAACAGAAATAATTGTGTGAACAGTATTTCTTTGGCCCAAAACACTTAAACGAAGAGAATTCCATCTAAAAGGACAGAGAATGCAATTGTCGTTAGCATAAAACCAAAGGCTTTTATCTTAAAACAAATGATTTCAATCAAAGCCCTTAAGAAAAGAGACATAAATAAAACATCGAAAACACTAACAAAATAACGATTAAAATATAAACTTCAAAAGTTTAGGCTATTCTTTGTGTGCGATCCGATACTTAAGGCCTCTCTCTCTCTCTCTCTCTCTCTCTCTCTCTCTCTCCTCTCTCTC
>JAQIXI010000920.1:0-17283 GCA_034700165.1 Galumnidae sp. Gr-Ori-00277 | reverse complement strand
GCTGAAGAGGCCGTTCCCATCGAAAATCTGGACAATAGCGCCGCCCGCGAAGCCCTTTCCAAAGCACAACAGGAACTGAATTCAGCCTCAGGTGAAGTGGCAAAGGCTGAGGCACAGATCGCAGTCGAAGTTAGCGAAGCACTGGTCGCCGCTTCCTCTTAAACCACTTATCGATAGTCTTATAGTAATTTAATTAATTTAATTAATCGATGGAACAATAATTACAACCAAACCATCGATTCTTTACAATAACTAAAAATATTGTCAAATAATTACAAAAATATTAAGAAAAACAAAATTTGATCGAAAATTAATAGCATTTTAAGTAAATTTAATAAAAATTAGTTTCTCTCAAATGAAGTGAAAATACGCTCAGAATTCAATTGTTTGATTCGCTTTCATTTCAATTTAAATCTCTTAAAGAGTTTAAAAAGTTATCGTTTTGTTTCACTTAAAATGCATTCATATCTTTTTATTGCCGTAAGTATTGATATATCTTTGAATTTGTCGATAAGATATTGATTTTGTATAGATTTTTGTTGATTTAAAAAATTATTCTTTAGTTGAAAATCTTATGTCTTTCGGTAATAAAAGGACAGGACTTCAGTAATTTCACTGATCCCTCAAATTCAACCACTAAACCAATTGAATATTTTATGGACAAATATATCAATCCTTCAGTCCTTCCCTTTTGTACTGAAAAACAAGAGAAGTTAAAGTTTGGTTTCTCATTGCGGGCCCGAAAAGAACCGAATATCAACTCTCACTCCGTTTTTCTCTTCACTGAAGAAAATGTTTTTTCTATACCTGTGATGACGGCAGCGCTCAATACTAAAGAAAAAACAGATTATGTAATACCAGAGATATTCTTTGATGACACTCGAGCTAAAGATATCAAAGAATTCTGGGAAGGATTCATGCAAAAGAACCCGAATCAGACATTTAATGGCGTATTCACTGATCCTTTAGTACTTAAGACGTCATTTTGGCTCTTTGGCCAACAATACCAACCCATCTACCTAAATGTCGATGATATCAAAGTGAGTCTGGTTCAGCCACCGATCACTTTTGGAAATGATTCCAATAATTACACGTTTTTACAAAATGTAAAGATTGTTGAAAACGGATCAGAAAATATATTCGCTGTCGATATCGCAGATGTCTATCAAAAAGATAGTCATTTTCGTCCGATAAGGGTTTATGTCAGAGGTATTCAACTAATTATTCAGTCATTTATTTTAAAATTAATGTTTAGATGAGAATAATGAGGGAAAAGCCATTAGTTTTGCCTTTTATAACGAGAGCCAAACTATTGAAGAATTTGAAAACGGAAAACACTATCCGTACAGTTTTGATACCGCGGTTTACCTCGTGTCCGCCACTTCACTCTCGAATAATGCAAAAGACCAACAGTATAACAATTATTTTGAACTCAGGACTCGAAAGGGAACGTTCTCTCTCTTCGACTTTACATATGTATGTAAACCATTTTTTAGAAAATCTATTTAATACGAAACCAATGACAGAATCGCGACTTCCTTTTGGTTGGCACTAATGAAGAACTATTGGGATGTCCGCCATCTTTCTGTCATTCGCGACAATTCGATGATATAATTCGATTACATAATGGAACCCAACTTTTAGTATTTCACGAATGGTTCTGGAATTTCATAAAACCCGGAGAAATGATTGACTGGAAGACAGCTATCATTTCCAGTATGTTATCCCGTAAACACATTACACGTTCGAGAAATTTCCCGCAACCCTTCAAATTCGGGGTCAGACATATAGTTGACGGAAGTTTTATCGATGACTCCATTCTCTATATATTTAGAGTAAATTTCAATAAATATTAGAAATAAATTTTAATTTTAATTTCATTCAAAGAACGGTTCGTTCATTACATCAAAAGACGATTTGATTGTAAACCAGAGTCTGACTCCGGATAAATTCAAATTAATTCGCGATGTATTCAAAGGAATACCGTCCGTCACTTTCGACGCTATCATTTACCACAAACAGTCGCGAATCGTAATATTCATAAAAGGTTTGTTTCATTTCAAATATATCTCTAAATATATAATAAAACGACTCTTCATTAAAGAGTTGAACTTTTGGAGCTATTCTTTGGCCGAAAAATCTCTTATTTATGATAACCAAAACATCGAAAAATTAGGACTTCCCTCTCATTTCGAAGTAAAGTCCGTTTATATCGAAGAAGACGTTTCGGGAAAACAAATCAAATTTTATTTATTCACTGAAAACCGTTATATTGTTTTCGATGAAAACGAATTCAAAGTATAAAAACTTTATTTAAGACTTAATTTTAAAATATAATATTCTATTGAAAAGAGCGGCCAATTCGTGGACAAACAACACACCTATTACTGCACTTCAGTCACTTTCTTTGGCTGTTCCGACACTGATTTTGTTTGTCCTCCCTTAGAATCCACGGATACGACACCATATGAAAAGATCACTACTACTGAAGGGAAAGAAGAGTCCGGTTCCAAAGTTTGGCTCTTTTTCCTTATTCTGTTGTTTATCGCAATTATATTTGTGTTAATTATTGCCATTTATTTCTACTCTTCGATTGTAAGCAAAAAAAGTGAACCAAATTCTGGAAAAAAGGCCGAAAATGGTTCGAAAAGTAAACCTAAAGCAAACAACGGAAGTAATGGTCAACCATTAGATGGTCAGCCATCAGTGGTCCCAGAAAACACTCGATCCACGCTTTGAAAGACATTAATTAAAACAAAATTATTCTTTTTATTATTTCATTTGAATTTCATTTAAAATTACATTCAATTAAAAAATAAAACTTAAATTAAACTTAATTTGAATTTATTAAACAAATAATAATAATAATAATTATAATAATAACGATTAGATTTTGAAAATAAATCACAATTTAAACAAATTTTTTCAGTTAAAACAACTGATTATTATTCCATGGATTGGGTTTCGGACCTCAGACTTGATTTCCAAATAAATTTAACTATTTATCAAAACTTATACTAATTTCCAATATATAAGTAAAAGTTATTAACAATTATTAATAAAAAATACTATAATTACATCAATTGATGGATAGTTTGATGTTTGCATCACTAAATTAACTAAATTAGAGGCAAATCGTTCTAAAGATGCGATAGAGAGAGAAAGAGAGAGAGAAAGAGAGAGAGAGAAAGAGAGAGAAAGAGAGAGAACTGAATGATTTTCGCCTTCATTTGTGTTTTGTGGCACTTGTTTTGGAATCACAGAATTAAATATTAGGACAAATTCTTTTCTGGTTTTCCTATACTATCGATACGATTATTCGTTTCGGGAATTATCTTTGCGGACATTTTTCTAACTATAGAGTCGGCCTCAGAATAAATCTGTTTTTAATAATAAGAAAATAAATGAGTCAAACATTTTATAATCGAATGGCAGACCTGATCAAAATGGACATCAAGAAAGAGTTCTTGTAAGAAACGACGAGCTGTTAGGCGAAAGTTATACGTCGATAACTGAAGACTTATCTCAGAATAAAGACAAATGTCTTCGAAAGCTTGCGGACACTTTTGCTTTAAACTGAAGATAACCATTAGTTTTAATTAGAAATTAATCTGATCTTACTTAAGAAGTCCCTGTTCAGCCTGTTTTGCGTGAACGGCTCCGCCCAAATTTGTTACAAATCGTAAAATTTCTCTTCTATTGAGGATCTGATTCGGTATATTTGACATCTCATTCATCGGACTTTTAGGAAATGAATTATTTGTTATATTATCTGCAAAACAATGAATCGTTAAATAAATTAAACAAATCATTAATAGACTTACGATTCACTATTAAATCAGAAAATCCTTTATTATTAAAACAGACCAAACAATTGACGTTATTATGTAATTCGAGTCCATTATTAAACATTATTTGTTCGGTTGTCATCCGATCCAAATGTGTCTTCCAGTCGATTATCTGAGACTTGAATGAAACCTTTCGATGTCTTTTGACTTCAGTCTTAAATTCAAATAAAGAATTTAAAAAACATTAGGAAAGTGTCGAGACTTACATCGATTTGAAATATTAGGAACAAAGTTTTTGGGAGACAGAGACCCATATATGTCTTTTCAATGATATCCGGAGAATCACTTCTGCAATCGCTTTCCACTCGAGAATTCTTACGGGAATCAAAACTAATGGCTTCGCGAATACTGTCTTCATTTTCTTCAGAAGAGCGGCGCTCATCATATGATGCGGCAGATAATGACTGAACTCTACGTTTCTGAATAGCTCTGAGAGTGGCGTAACCATAAGCATCGATAGCACTCGGAATCGATTCACTTGCATTCAAAATCTCGATTTGATTCGCAGCAAATATTTTAGACCCGATTCGGGGCAAAGAGTTTGTATTATTCATTGTTTGCGGAATCGAAGTCTTGATCGCAGAGTTTTGCGTCGAATTACTGATTGACGACAAACTGGCGATTGGACTCAAATTATTTCGCTGCCGATGTGAAAGAGCCAATATTTGTGTCCCGGAATCACACGAACCATTCGATACTCCAGAAGTGGATTCTGCGAAACTTCCCGAACGACTTTTGCCGGAACTGTTGTGTGAGCTCTCATTGCTATCACTTCTTTCATCTCTTCCAATAGACTGACCAAAAAAGGCTCCCAAAGGTTCAGATATTTTCCGTTTTGGCGTTTCGTGAATTGTGAGAGTATTTGATTTATTGGTCGTTATAATAAGAGGTGTCGAAGGACTGGATGCGTCTGCAATCAAACCACTGTCGTGTCGCTCAGGTTTAATAATACCGGGAGAATCAAAATCTGTTGTGGAAACGGTTGAATAAATTACAGATTCAATGCTCTTCTGATTCATCCAAATTCCTGAACCGCAATCACTTTCGTCGGCGTCAATAGTTATTATATCTTTTTGTACAGAATTTTGTGTCACATTCGGAGTGTCAGACGAAGAGCGCGGACGCGAATCAATTACTGACCGATAATGATGTGGAGAAAGACTCATAACTCGAGGCAATACTTTTGAAGGCAACGAAATTTTCTTTTTATTTGAATTATTGGTTTCTACGGTAAGAGACGGAAGACTTCCAGAGAAGTTGCCGTCACTACGACTGAAGTCAAATGTAACGAACTTTTCTGTTGGCGTCACTTCAAAGTCTTTACCCGAAAATAAATCAAATTTATTGGATGAACTGCTAACAGACCAGGTATGGGTTCGATTCTCATTCATAAAATGAGCTAAACTATCAATTTTCGGTTCTTCTACTAAACAGAACTTTTCGTAATGCGAGTGTTTAATTGATTCCCATCCAAATTCTTGAAGTACTTCTGATCCTTCAGAAGTTGTGGCGAACAAACAGAGAACATTAAAACAGGTGCCCCTCACAGATAGAACCGGTGACTGAGCAGTCATTTTAACAATTAATGGAATTATTTCAGATTCATTAATCAATTGGAAGCCGAGATGAGTGGCCCCCACGTGTCCGACAGCCCAAAGGGCAGCCTTTAGACGAATAATACCCGACTCTGTTATGGTGTCCGGCGAACGAATAACTTCGTAATGAACTGATAAACAATTTTCTTTAATAAGCAATTCATAGCCTTCAGTGGTTTGTGCCAATTGGCCGTAAAGATGTGGCGGAATGAATATGTTTTTGTGGTTCGGAATTTTTCTTTCACTCCTTCGGCCATACGTTCCGTCTTCGCTTCGATTATGACAAGTGAAACACTCATTAAGTATATCCTCGATTATTCGCACGTATTTATAATTAAATGTTTTTTGCCAACGACTCAACTCAAAGTCAATAAAGTTTGCGTCGCGAAGAAATTTGAAACCCGAGGGAAGGGAAAGGTATCGAATTAACAATAAGAGTCCATTGTCTCCTAGATGCAATAACGACGGACGCAATGAAATCAAAGCCTCGAGATTTTCAGTTGAATCGCACGACTCTTGCAATATATCAATAGCTGCCAAAGAAACAGCACTACTTTTGTCGTAGAGCTGCAACACTAACATCTCAACCGCCCATTTGCTGAAATCACAGACACCGGCCCTCAAAAGGACTCTTAAATAATTTGTTGCATAAAGTCTATTGTTTTCAGGAATAGAAGTCAACACTTTGTTGAGTAAAGTTCGCGAAAAGTTGTTTACTTCACTCGAATAGTCGAGACTCGAAACTATTAGTTTAATGTATACGTCGTGTGCAGACAAACTAATTAAATCGAGGAAATACTGATAAATTCCTGTCTTCTCTAACCATTTCTTTCCTTTATTTGAATTCGTAAGTCTTCCGATCAAAAGGAAATAATAGTGACTTAAAGTAGTCATCAGTTTTCCCGGACTTAGAATTGCATTTTGAGGGGGAGTTTCGACAGTTATTTGAGAGAAACTATTGTCTAAATCCAAGAAAAATTCTTCGACGTATTCGTGAGTTTTCAAGTCTTCCGCATCCAATAGAAAATCTAAGAAATGCTGTCCCACTGCGCATATGGTCCGCTCCTTCTCGTCTGTATTCGATATTACAGAGAATTGTTTACTCGAAGGCTTATAAAAGTGAAGAAGTCTTTTAATAAAAGACTTGTGATTATTGTCATCTAATTTCTTAAGTGATTCTCCCGGCCATCGAAGGATACTGTCTATGAGGTCAAAGTCCCAATTATTATACTCTCGCTTTAAAACCTGTGAGTTTTTGATCATTTGAGTGACCGTTTCGTCGACATTCTTTTTCAAATGATTTTTATATTTTGTTTTTGTAATTCTTGTCGTCGAATGAATTTGAGTACTCGAGGGCTGACAGAATTGAATCAATTGATCTAAATATAGACTGCAAGGAAAGGGTCCCTTCTTTTTCAATTCGTGAATTCTATTCAAATTAGAAATCGAAGCGTTCGCTAATTCGCGCTCTTTTGGTGAAGAACTTATTGAAGCCGTCATAAGTGTTGGCAAACTTTGACACCTATGAGAACAGTCGGACGGTAGGAGACAACTGGAGAGATACAACAGTTCTCCTAAAAGTATAGTTGCGGTCACTGAACAACAATTATCACTTGAGTCGAGGATAACAGAAACGAGTGCTTCGATGAGTCCGTAGTTTATAAATGAGTGTAAAATTAGCGCCAAATAATTGTTGAGAAGATTTACACGATTTTTGGTTATCGGCGGTAAAATAGCTTTACCTTCAGCTGCAACGAAACTATCGTAGAGATGCCACGAGTCTTGCATTGAAGATCTATCCGACGATAAAAGTGCGGCATCAAAGTCTTCTGTCCACTCAGGAATTGGAAGATAGAAGAGTTCGAACACCATTTCGATGATATATTTCTGTATTTCAGTGTAGGGTAAGTGAAGCATATTTATTAAGGCTTCCATTCCATTGGGAACATCACTATTAAATTCATTGTGAGTCACATTACTAACAAAAGAACTTAAAACATAATTGTATTGATTGGACACTCGACACATAAACACTAATCCGGGCCACGACTTCATTATTGATAGAATGGCGTTCTTGGAAGCAATAAATCGAAACATTTTTTGTTCGGGACTTTCGCAGAACTCTCCACCGAATCCGTGAACGTCAGTAAAAGGCGCCACAAAATGTTGTAAATCGAGATCTGATCGAATCAAATGTCTTGTTTTGGGGGAATTCAGGAGAAACAGAATAGAACTGATGAGTGATTCGCTTATTGTATGCGATTGATTCGATTGTAAAACATTTTTAATTATTGCACTCAAACTTCCGGACGCCTGACTTAAATTGGGATTCAAAATAGTCAGTTCTGTAATTGTGGCCCAACACCCTCTGACCAATAGATCTCTTTCTTGAATGCCATCCTTTGCGATGGCAACCAAGCAGTGAGTTATTGCCGACGGAAATATTTTTGGGTCCAAAGATAACAAATGTCTGACGAGACGTAACGCTTGGATGCGTTCCAACCGATTGTCTAAAACGATATCAATTGAGCGGCAGATAAGAAGAGGCAAATTGACCCGACACACCGCCTCCACTGATTTTGGCTCCCGTAGTAAATATCGAATGGCCCGAAGACCGGCTGCTCTGACCTCTCCCGCCTCGTGGAAAAGCGATACTCTTATGCTATCAAAATAAGAATTATTTTGTTATTTAAATAAATGAAAAAAAGTTTTTTTGTTTGTGTCGTAAATCTGAAATCGTGTCTTAAATCGGTTGATGTGTTTGAATGTCCGGAAAATGGATGTCAAGAAAAGTGAAGAAAAGTGTAAATACCAGCAAAATATCTCATCGATAGAGAGTCCGCAGATATCGTCAGATATTGAGTGTATTTTAGTGCAAAATTTGGTAAAACAGTTGAGATAAGCCAAACGGTGACCTTTGGATACACTGTCTTTACGAGTGATGTTGTATAGGATCTCCTGTAAGTTCTCATTCAAAGCTAAACAAAACAATTGGATAAACGATTAGATTATCATTAAATCAGATAAAAGTTGTCCTAACGTTTGGTCCAATCGAGACAAATGTTGTCGTCTTCGCTGTCATAACGTTCTGAACGAAAATATTTATTGAAAAACATTACTTAAAACGGAATAAATACGAAGACATTCATAAAACTAAGAAAATATTCCTTAAATTATAATTAAAATAAACTGTTTTTGTGATAAACCAAAAGTAAAATGAGTGCAAAACATAGTATTTGTGAGAAATAATTAATTTTGGATTTAATGATACACTGATAACAGTTAGAAGTTTAAGTAATCAATGGTTTTATGTCTTAATAATAACAATAAAAGAAATAGAGATAAGATATACTTCTTTGTGATCTTCCATTCTTTACATTATTTCGGTTACAGCGATATATTGAGGCCATAGTTTTCACACAATTAGCACAAGAGTTGGCGAACAGCGAAGACAATCACTTCGTGACAAACATTTCTAATTAAAAGTCAATTATAATAATATGTTATTTGTCTTCAAATCAAAGTCTTAATTATTATTAATAATGAAAAATAAGTGCAATATTTGGCAAATAATTAGACAACAATTTAGTGAACGTTTCGTTCATTTGATTCACTCATTGATTGCGTGATTCCAATGAATTCAATGAATCCAATGATTCGCCTCTTTTTCTAATGTTTCCAATAATACAAACATTTGATACACAAATTTCGTGTCGTTTTTCTCAGAGTTAACTAAACTATTCATTAAAAGTATTCAACTCTCGACTCATTCATTGATTGCATTGAAAAACTATTTTTTTGCTCAAAATTCAATTGAATCGTACGCTGACTCTCATTGACTTTCATCGACACTACGATTACATTCATTACTAAAAATATATTAAATTTTTGCTGAATTACTGCGGAAGTAGTTCTCAATGTTCTCAACGATTGCCAAATGCTGTCAACACTTTAATCATTCAATTCTTTTCATTGATTGAGTCATTCCTTTAATTGACTTATTTTTAAAACAATAATTTCAGTGAATTATAATTTTCTTAAGAAAACTCTAGAAATTTGAGTAATATTCCAGTGGTTTAGAGTTTCCAAGAATCAAACGGAGGGGTCAACACATGAAAGGATTTCACTCAACCAATGACTCAAATGAATGTTTTGCGAAAAGTCATTAAAATAACTCCAAAGTTATGACAATTATTTGTGAATCAAAGCAGTTATAGTACTCTAATTATACCTAATCATAGGTAATCATACCTTAATCATAGCCGGGGTAGTAGTTATAGTTAGTTATAGTTAAAGAGAGCCATAAATAATAATAAATTGTCTTTACGTTTGACGAAATGTATCTCATATTTGATAAGATTAGGGATGAGTTGATGACATCGTTTTCGTTAAATACAACTTTTCATAACTAAACCATTTATTACACAAAATATTAATTTATAGCAAACATTATATCGGAGTTCAGTTCCAAAGCTTTTAAACAAACCGTCGACTCATAAAAGTTGTGTAAATGTAGTAAACATTTTGTCAATTAATTAATTAAATCAAATAAAAATCAAAACAATTCAAACAATAAATTCTATTTTCCAGACCTTTCACTACATATTGGAGTCAATCAAATAAATAGAAAACTGTGCCGACACTAACCTTAATACTAGTTTTGCTTTTTGTGTCATTCATTATATATTCAGAACTCAATTTATAAATAAATTTCCTTTAATTCAGAAAAATTATTCGACGTTTGAATACATAGAAAATGTAATAAAATTATTCGAATAATTAATTTAAATGAAAACAATTGACGTAAAAATTAAGTAAATATTTCTTTAGAAAAAAAGTTAAAAATTTTTCTAATATTTATATAGAATTAAAAGAAAATTATTATTAATTTAAAACTAATATTAATAAATAAATAAATAAATATTTTTTCTAAACTTATAATTAAAACAAAAGTATTTATAATAATTAAAAGTAAATAAAAAAATAGTCTTAAGAATAATATCGAAAAAATTAAAGAAAACAATAAAATTAAGTGAAACCAAAAACAGAGTTATAGTATTTCAGATCCATTTCCCGAAACGAATCTTTGCCGGAAGATATACGTCGAGGAGGAATGTGGGCCAGTGTTCTGCCAGTGACTGGATTTCCACTTTTTTGCCAATTTTTAGTAAAATATTGAGTTGTTGTGTCCACAACTGGTTTCCAATCATATATATTCTGTTCTTTAAGTCTTCGATTTTCTTAATGTCCTCTTTTGTCAAATCGATTTGAACGGATGGACTCAAACGGTAGTCAATTATATCAGTTGGCAATACTCCTAACCATCGGATCACTGGAGTAACCAAATTAGGCGACTCATAGGAGAGGGCAAGTGATCCGTGTCTGAAAGTGCACAGAATTTCGAGTCCGTGACCGTCGCCATCGACTAAACCAAAAATAGGAATTTCGAAAGTATTCCAAAGCATTTGAACGAAGGCACGAGTGTTCATATCGGGGTATCCGTGACCCGTCACCTAAACAGCACATAATAATTATATAGAAATAAATAGTGATTCAAACCATAATAATAGGAAATCTCTCCTCAATCTTAAGATCAATAAACTGTTGAAAAGTGGCGTCTTTTTCAATGATCAGAACAAATAAGGCCTCGGATTGCATTCGAGTAATCCTTTCGGTGTCGTTCGGAATATTGATTCCATTGGGAGAACTCAAACAATCGGTGAATATTCCATTTGTATTGAAAAACTTTAAGTGTCCGAAAACCAGACCTCTGGTCGACGACACGATATGAAGTCTGGTTCGGGAGACCCTTAGACTACAGGCCAAGTCGTCTATTATCTCATCGACCACTCGTTGCGATTTGTTGAACATCAAAACGTTTTGATAATACAAATCTCTTTTTGTGCAAAAAATGTTTTCATTTATTAAATCCAAAATCTTTTCCAAAACAAATTTCAACTGTTTTTTACGTTTACTATGAGTTCGGACTTTGTTTTCGGGAATAGCTTTTAGTGTAATACCGGTCGCGATATTGTAGTCAGTGTTCGTCCATTTGTGGCGATTAATGATCTGTTTTTTGGACACAAATCAACAAATTTTTAGTTAAAATGAACTCTAATTTATATCTGACCTCAAGTTTTCTTTGCGTTGAGTCAACCACTTCTTGATTAATGTTTGGCTTACAATCGAGGGATTCGTCTGAAAAGCCGTTGACTGCAGAGACTGTGATTTGTGACGGACTCACAATACGAAAGGTTTGGTCGCAATAACTGAACGATTGATTAGAATTCAAAGAATAGATGTATTGCTGGACAAACAACGGCTGACCTCTACTATAAACGGGAACTTCACTATGGCTTAACTCACGAACAGAAGACAACTCTTTAACGTCGGGTAACTCTTCGGGCAATTTCTCGATGTCTTTGATTTTGTTTTTGATTCTCTCAATTAACTCATCTTTTGCTGATTCCATGTTTTGTGTGATATTTCTGAAGAGATTTCGTGATTTACTTTTCGACTCTTCGGTCACAAACGATAGTCTCAACTCTTTTGTGAATAATTTAATTTTGTGGAGAAATTCCAAATCATAAACAAAAGTAAAGTTATCGACGATATAAATGTCTTCAAATCTAATTAACGTTCGGTTCCTCTCATTCTCTTTCCTTTGACTCTCTCTTTGGCTTATATTCCTATAACTGACTTGTGATGAGTGCCATCCCTTCCCTTCACTTCTTCTTTGTTTATACATCTGTCGATGTCTTTCCAACGCTTTAATGTTCAAAACAGACATTTTTTAATCAAATTATAATTAAATTATAATTAAATTTTGATTAAAAATAATTTTAAAATTTGTGACAAAAATAATGAAAACAATTCGAAAAAGTTTTTCGAATAAATGCAACGAAAGCTCTGATTGGATAACATTTGGCTAACATATCAACTGAGGACTCAAATAGAGTTCCGATTCCCGCGGGAATCCTCAATAGGAAATCTTTTTTTTTTTTTTGTAAAAAAAATGATACAATTTATTGGTTTTAGTTTCAATTCAATAAACTTTTAAAAAATAATTTTAAGTAAAAGTTAACAAAAAAAAAACTAATTTGAAAGAGAATTTAGTTCTAAATAAGTTTAGCCTAAAATGAAATTTTGTTGGAAAAGTGTTGAATAGAATTGAATGACTAAAAACTTAATCAAAGTGTTTGAGTATCGGAAACGAGTGTTTCATATGAAATGAAGATCTGTTTCTCTGTTTCTCTGTTTTGACAGAAATTCTTACATAAGTTATGTTTAGCCAATCATAAGCTTTGAATCGAGGGATCAATAGTTTAATGGATTTTATACTTGTATTGAAGTGAAGGAATAAAATGTTATACATTATGTTATACTTATTGAGTGTTAGCGCAGTCGAGAGAACTACCACTACGACCAGTGCCACCGCTAGCACTGCCACAATCGGAAGCGCCGCCCAATAACTTGACTGTCGCTATGCTTTCCGTTAGATTGAAGACCAAAATCAGTATTAAATGCATTTAAGAGACAAAACATTTATTTATTTTAATGGAAATTATTTCTCATTTTTAACATAACTTTTCCAAAGAATTATAGAAAAGAGATGTCGAAGAAGTGTTTTAAACGACAGAATATTGTTTTTGTGAAAAACACTCAAAACTCAGATAATGATAATTACGACGAAGAGAGCTCTCGAAGCAGTACTCCTAATGCCAGAGAAGACAATTCGGAGCCTTTGGGTACTTCAGAGGTGTCCGATTTCGAAGAGGAAGCCCTATCAGACACTACCAGTGCCACAACCCCTTACTCTACGAGTAGTAACTCTTCATTAGGCACTCCGTCTGTGGTCGGAGACGTCAAGAATGAGATAACAGATAACGAAGAAGTTTTTCATTTGATAACCACTACTAACGACTCCGATTCCAATGAACTAAAGTGTGGCCAAAGTATTACTCATTTATCACTTCATTAGTAAGAATTCATTTGATGTGTGGTTTCACTCAATTTATTTTCAGAGCACAACCACAACACACTTCTATCATCAGTGAATATCACTCGACATAAGTTACAAGAATCAGCTCTAAAGGAATGGAATGTTTCAGCCATGTCTAACGTCAACACAACCATCACTTCATTTAGACTTCAGAGAACACCAATGCATTTAAGTGACACTTCTTCTTCATTTGTGGCCAATTCTCCTATTCTTCAAAAGCATCGATTTGTTCACAAAAGGAAATACTCTGAAATTGAAGCAAATGGTAATACAAATCACATTTTATGTACTTTTATTTATAGAACTCATTTAAAAGCTTTGAAGCAAAGGATAGCCTAAATGTTAGCCTATAGTCTATTATTACTCGATTTTCAGTTCCTTCCGATTCTAAATTTAGTTTTAAAGGATATTCACTTATTTTGTTATTAACTTAATTACAAAATAATTAGTTATTAATTTTAAATAAATAAATTTTTAAAAATGTTTGAAATATTGATTTAATTTAATTTGAATTTAATCTATAAATAAGTTTTTTTTGTAAAATTGAATTAAATTTCAATGAATTGTTTGAATTATAGGTTCTTCGAAAAGTTTGTCGGAGCCGTCAGTTCCACGAAAAGCGGTTCGTCGTATGTTCACAAACAGTAGAGAGCGGTGGAGGTAAGCATTCTTTTAGAAATGCTCGCAATCGGAGCCACAATTTAGTGGAAGTAATGTTCACTGCAGGCAACAGAACGTGAACGGGGCCTTCGCCGACCTGAGACGACTTGTGCCCACATACCCACCCGATAAGAAACTCAGTAAAAATGAAATTTTAAGGCTCGCCATCAAATATATTCGTCTTCTTATGGCTGTCCTCGACTATCAGAAACAAGAAGAAGGCTTACCTTCAGAAGGTGTCAGTAATAATCTCGGAATCAATTGTATGGACAGAAGCGCTTCCAATAAATCAGAACAAAGACAACCAAATTTTAAAACCAAAAACTTTAGGAAAAGTCGTTATTATGTGAATCATAAGAATGTAAGACAGGGCTCACCCATAAGAGACTGTGAATCTCCTTTTCTGATCAGTTCGGGTGAATCGAGTCTAAGCAGTGCTTCTGACGATCGCGAGAGTGAATGAATCACTCATTCATTTCTAACAAACAATTGAATTCGTGTTTCTCTGATCTAAGTATTGATAATTAAGATTTAAGTGACGAAATCAATGGTCTGTTCCTATAATGTGCTAACATTTCACAAACTTATCCAAAATCACCGAAAAGTCATTAAATAAAGTTTAGTTTAAATACTTTTCTCATATTTTATTCTGAAACTATTGGCAGAGAATTCCCGTATTGTCTATAAATTTCCTACAAATAGTATGTACTACACATAAGGATGGATACCCTTCCCTGGCTTTAACTACTTGGAGCACAGCCTACAACTTATCGAAAACAGTATTGAATTGAAATAAAATCGCTATAATTTCCAAATGAATGAACAAAACGTTTTACAGATTCTCTCATAATATGTATTCAAATGTTGTTTATCTAAAATATGATAATAAATGGCTTTTTGTTCAATAAATACGAGTATTTCTTAATTGTTTTGGTGTGAACTGACCCGAACTGCAATTAGGTTTGATTTAAACGAATGCTTTCAAACTATAAGTTTAGTATTAAATAATGAAATTGATATTCATATCCGTTGAACGCCTTCTCTTCACTTCTCTTCTCTCAGAAAATTCATAATTTCATCAGTGATTCAAACCATTTATTGAAAGGAAATTAATCGAGAATTTGTGCGAACAACTGATTTGCAAATTATAGAAAAAGTGTTTCGAAGCACAGAATCTGTTTTACGAGCGATTGATTCCCATTGAATTCAATGTGAGCACAGATAGCCTTTTGGCTGAGACACGCGTCTGAACCCGTCTGAACGCGTGCACATAACTCTCCCTCATCTTTATAGGCAAACAGTTCGGAGTTCTCCTTTTGAGAGCTTTTTTTAGGAACAGTTGATAACTTGGTTGAGACCACACACACTATTGTCACCATTATAGTGAACCTAAAATACAATTATTCAGGAGTTTATTCTTGTGTTAAAAAATGATCCCAAAATCCCGAACTCGTGATTGCAATTGAATTAATCTTTGTTTACAGAGATGTGACCATCGGATCAGTCAATATATGAAAATAATCTGCGAATAAAAAAGTTATTCACATTTTGTTCTTTACATAAGTCGAGTACTTTTTTACTCACATATCGTTTGACAAAAGGCCTCATATTTTATATTAAAAATTATTCAATGAATATATGATTGAATGGAAGGATAGACTCTTTTAGTCTTTTGCTCTTATCTTTCAGTTGTTTTAATCCTTGAAATCACATTCAATGAAACGATTGTTTAATTTTCAGATCACTTTAATAGTTATTTTTCGGCCATCCATTAGACCCTGACTTTTGAAATTGTTTTGAAAGCCGTTAAAGCATTCATTTGAATTGATTTCAGTTGAATATAGGATGAGCTCAGGATTATCTCTGTCTTCACATCTTATTATAACAGTTATTAAATTGTCTTCAAATGATTTAAACTTTGAGAACGGAATAAAATTACGATTTACGAGCTTTTGGTGAAAGCAATAAATATATATTTAGTCAGATTTTGTCCTCATTTTTGTCAATAATTGAGTTCTAAACTGAAGATTTGATTTGAAGCCACAGATCGTCTCTGTTTTCAATGAAATGAAGGCTTCATTTAATCCCATTTAAACTATTATTACCTAAAAGAGAGGTTTTGATACCATAACACACAATATATGTTTCTAATAGTGAAGTTCAGCACAAAAATCAATTTCCTTATCTCTGAAAAGCAGACATCCCTTACATAGTCTAAAGAGAAATGTGTTATCATTTGTGCCCAGAAGTTATTCCTTCACTCAATTGATTTTGTATTAAAACTCCAGTAATTCGAGAATTGTTTTCCATAATTGTTTTGACCGTCAATTCATAACTGATTATAATTTAGATTATTTTATAATTATAATATTAATAATAATAATTAATATTAATATTATCTAGTAGAGATTCTATATTATAGAGAATATAGAAATGACAAAATATTAAGTAATATAACAATCCTTTGAGAATTTTTTTATTTTAAAGACATTTCTCTCAATAGAAAAAGACTAAAAATAATAACCCATTTATTTGATTTTGTTTCAAATATAGAGTTTTGGGAGAAATTACACAAATGTTTCCTTCAATCTTATGTTTTCTTCGATTATTATTCTATTTCTTATGTCTTTCATTCACTTTTGTTTTTGATGTCATTCTATTTAAACAATGAAAGTTTTACTTTAAAGCAGGGATGTCTAAAGGGGGTATTCCGGAATACCCTCTGAGAGATCGAAATTGGCAAAAAACCTCTCTTAATATTTTGGTTTAAGAATAATATTTCAATAATTGATTAATATTTGTTGAAATACAAACATTAACTTCAAATTATAAAGATTTCCATTTATAAGACTATTTCCAATAAAAGCACAGAATAATTATCAACTAATAAAATCAGGGATGGCCAATGGATTGAGTCTCAGGGGGGGTTCCAGGGGGTATTTTTTCAAAATTCAGGGGGCTATTAGGGGGGTATTTTTGGTAAGACCTAAAAAAATCGCTAATTTTTCACATATAAATCGTTTTATTACAGTATTTTTTTATTTACTTTCACGTCTTCCAAACTTTTTTCATTTGTTACAAAATGAAAATCACACTGTTTTATATTGTATTCACTTGTTCATTGAATACAATATAAAACAGTGTTTTATTAATAATTAAATATATAATATTTTAAAGG
>JAQIXI010000919.1:0-17287 GCA_034700165.1 Galumnidae sp. Gr-Ori-00277 | reverse complement strand
CCAATGTATTTATCACAACAACAGTTCCACAACAATCAGACGAATCGTGTCGTCAATTATCTGCCGAATGACAACACATTCAATAAAAATCAGTCGAGAAATACTTTCAATAGGTTTAAAACGAATAATTATCGTACAACTAATGGCAACGGATCCGATTCAATCAATTCTTCTCCTAATTCGAGTCCTGACAGCGGCACTGGTAGTCACGACGGAAGTACTTTGAGTTCTTCTAATTCCTATACTTTGTGTACAAATGATGAAACTCCAGACTATTTATCGTAAATAATATCTGATTTAAATTGATTTTATTAAATGTGTTTATATTCAGAAAATATACAAAAATCGTGAATATGGAACAAAGGACTCAATACAAACGTGATTTCTATATCGAATACGAAGAGTATAGAAGACTCCATCGCTATATCGAAAACGTGGCCACAAAATTCTCAGAGTTAGAGATAAGGCTCAACACCAAAGTTGAAGGATCTGACGACTGGAATGTAGGCTCAAATGCCTTAATTAAAATTAATTTGAAGTCTAATCGCAATTATTTCTTAACAGAAATTAATGGATCAAATCGTAAAGGAATACGAAGACACAAAGAATTGTCCAAAGTTTCAGAAATGTCGCAAAAGAATGTTTTATCTTCACGATAAATTAGCTCACATCAAAAATCTGGTTCTCGAATATGACCGCAATTATCATAAAGAAAAGAATCGATTATCGCATAAAATTCAACTCAAATCAAATACAATTTCTTAGCGCTAATCATAAGTAAAGTCAAATCCAATTTTCAATTTTCGCAAACAAACAATTATTTCAATTTCTCATTTACTGAATGAAATTTCATCTAAATTTAGATATTATTACAATTTTCCACTACTTTTTGATTAAACCTAAATTACATTTTTTGAGTGTAGTTTCCATTCAATGCAATTATATTTAGCCATAAATTTTCCTCAACTCTTCCGAACTCTTTTTTACTCAATTCGTCGATAATTTAATTTCTTTTAATAAATATCTTTCAAACAATTCAATAGTCAAACGAATTTCTATAAGTATTCGAGAATTGTATTGAATGGACGGACGCTCTCCTAGTCTTATAACTTAATCAAATTTTGAATTTATTTTTTGTTAACAAAATGTCGGATCCCTTAGTATAATGATTTATTGTCATATCGTCAGACAGTTTTGGCTAATTTTGTAGTCATTTTAAAATCAAATTCGTATTTAAACTTAAAGACTTGTGTTGACTATATTTCTATCAATGAAAAGATGAGTCAATCATTTTTTGAAAATCAGTTTTAAAATATTTTACAATTATTTTCTACACTTAAAACAAATTCTTTATAAAATTTATATAATTTTCTTATTTTCTATTATAAATCTGAAAAACATTTCTAAAGGTTTTTGAAATTTCCAATCAAATGACAAAAACAATTATCAGTTCAACCGATAAAATAGTATTTATCGAAGACTTGAAAATTATAATACTTATAGTTATCACTCAAAAGGTATTATAAATTAAAGATTTTATTATTTTTTCCGAACAAATTTTTTTATAAATTTTAATATTGAGCTCAAAATTAATATAAATTTAATTAAATGACGAGATTTGACCGCTAACTGATTATCCCTAATACGAGTTCAGGAACACAATCCTTTCGAGTGACAAAATAACCTTAACTTGTCTTAGAATTCCGTTTAGTCTTCACTTATCAAAAGAAACATTTTTTCAAAATTTTCTATCAATTTATAGGTAATTATTTAATTGGAAGAGAAAGAGATTAAACGATGAATTGTTTCTTAACACTTCTTATGATTTTAAAAATTTTATCATTAGTTTAGACTATTTTGACATAAGTTTGACTAAACTTGAAAGAAGAGTTTGATATCAGTCTTTTAATAAATTGATATAAAAGGGAACGACAGGGGCTGTTGTTTGACAGCTGTTGTCCACTTTATAATAGTTTCCACATTAAGACTAGTCAACGACAAATTCAATACAATTTTCTTATTTTTCTCTGAATTGTTTTCTTTGAATCGATTATCAGAAATGTTGCCAAAACTTGAAATCATGTTTGAGTTTCAGCCAATATTTCGAAACAATAGAATTATTATCAAAATTTAATCATATTTTTCTCACAAATTGGTATTTATTTTACTATTTGTCGACAATTCTTTTATATAGCGTTTAAATTAATTTATAAATATATTTATTATAATTTTATATTGAAATCAAAGTTATCACAAAAAGCAAAACTTGACTCCAATTCACTCGAATTCAAATCGAAATTCAAAATTCTTTTTTATTGACTAAAAACTAAAATATTTAAAATTAATTAATTAATTAACGGCTAATTTAATCGGAATTAAGAATTTTATTAATGAAATGGAAATGAGATAATTTGATGACTAAATTAGTTAATCAGCCATTAATCGATCGATTGATTATCTAAACAAAGGATTGCCCAAAAGGTGACGAACCCCCGCTTGGCTACGGACTTATGCTATTTTCGTTTTTATTTTATTTTTTGTTTTATTTTAATTTCAATCATTTATTTCATCGAAATGTTTGACAGCAAAACGATATTATTTATGGGTTCCTAACGTTATTCTATCGTTAAATCTTTGCCTTATTATTATAATTATTATTATTATTATTATTTGATTCTCCGATTTTTCAACATTTCTCTCAATTTGTAAAATACGGCCAAAAGTTATATTTGAGTTCGAATCCAATCAAAAATTAATTCAAAGGATTAAGGATAAGGATATGGATAAACAGATCTGCAAATTATTGAGTCTTTAATTTAATATTCAAGCGTTGACTCAAAATTAAATTTAAAATACATTTTGTCTTCAAATCTTTCATTATTTCAATGAATTAAATTAAAACTTATTATTCATTGAATTTGTTTCAAATGAGACTAATTTCCAGTTCGAAGACAAACAAAAAGAAAACTTTAGTTTTGATTCTTTGATCTCTAAATTAAATTATTTTTGATTCCATTATAATTAAATTAATAATTAATTGATTGGAGAAGAACTCAATTAATACTTGAATTTTATTTAAATTTGATATTAAATTATTTAAAATTATTTTTCAATTTATTATTTGTTTTATTTCGGTTTTCATTTGAATGAAAATTTCGTTGAAATGACATTTTATGGCAAATCTTTAAAAATTTGTTTGAATTGAAAGGATTTCTATAAATTAATTGTAAAAAGATTTGTCATAAAAGGCTTAAAACAGATAATATGTGAAATAAATGCTCACAATTTTATGTATTCCTAATGAATAATTTGCTGTCGAATCCAAAAATCTAATATAAAGCCTGAAAAGTGGCTGAAAAGTGCCATTATTTTATTGAAAACCTAAATATATTGAATTGTTTTCTCATCTCTCATCTAATAATAACTGTCGGAGAGTTTTGGCTGCATTTGGACCGTTACCTACCATTCCATTTGAGTAGATTTTCATTTGTTGTGATAACTTCTGGTTATTGCTCTAAAATATGTAAAATTATTTGATTTTCAAGTATTGTTAAGTTATGTAAAATAAGATCAAATAATTTGCAGCCGATTTAATAGGTTTTAAAAAATGTGTAATTAATTGTTTATTGATTTATAATATGAAACTTAAAAAATGCATTAAATTTATGCAAAAAAAAGAAAAAAATAAAATATAAATATTTGTTGCATTCGATAACTGAAGTATTTATTTATTTATGTAATGAAAAAAAACAATTTTAAAGATCAAATCAAAATGAAGTGAAGGTAAGTTTTCTATCAATAGTTAGTATTTGAGCCCTAATTTCGTTCATTTGTCGAACATTTTTATTGGTTATTAAAAAATGAAAATAAAATATAATTTATTGGAAATAATTCCAGTAATTCCGGTGTTTTTCACTATTTATCCGAATTCGTGTCTTTTGTATTGAGTTCATTGAAAGCATACTTGTTTTTCAATAGGATTGACCTAGTTCACTTCAAAATCACTTCAATTTCATTTCACTTAATTTTTACATAATCTTAATATGAATGATAAGTTGTTTCCGATTAATATTTTAAATATCAGAGAAATTATTCACAATTTTGTTCTCAAATCTTTAAAATCAAGTCTTCTTTGAAAGTTTATTGCAGTTAAAAGATATTCGAGAAATTATAGTGTCATCAAAGCCTTTGTCAAAGTCTTTGATTCAAAGACCCAAAGTGTTTGATAAGATATATCATTAGAATTATACTAATTCCTAATCTCTGGTCAAAATTCTAATCACTTTATTGATGACAATCTCTTAAATTGAGGGTAAATTACAAAAGTCATCCTATGGTAAAGTCTGCACCCATTTTAGGTCAACTCTCAATAAGTCAAACAATAAAAACCATTTGAAAGTCCGAACCCTTAAAATATGAAATCCTTACTCTATTTAAATGAAACAATTTATTTGTCTAATAATTAGACTCTAAAATAGATTCTGATTAGAAATTATTGATTTAATTGAATGTTTGCCTAAATTTTAAATAAAAGTAATTACATGTAATTAATTTTGAATTAAACTTTATTTTACTTCATTCAATGATATTACTATAGAATGTTCAAATTGACCCCGATCAATCCCTTCTTGTTCATAATATTAGATAAAGATTATGAACAAAACTTGGACCTTAAAATGCTTTGGACTTTAAAATGAGGTTTTAGGGGACTTTGCTTTTGGTCAATAGTTGTGTCACGATATATATGAACGATCTTTTGTTTACATTGATTTCGGTTTTCGGTTAAACAAAGTTTAGAAGAAATGCCGAAAACAAACCATAAATTTCAGGAAAGTATGTCTTAAACGGAAAAATTTGCCAAAAATTATATCAAAACTATCGATATTTTAATGGTTTTGTCGTTTTCTGATTAACTAAAACATGTTTTCTTTGCAGACGAGAAGGTTCTTTGTTACCATGGTCCTCTTCTTTATGAGGCTAAGGTTTCATTTAAATCATTGTTTCATTTAAATACAATTTATTTATAATGACTTAATTTAATTTAAAGGTTCAAAAGAGTAAAGAAGGGAAAGACAAAGAGGGAAAGGATAAGATCGTTGAGTATTTGGTTCATTACTTGGGTTGGAGTAAAAAGTATGCATTCATTCACTAATTTATTGCTTTTTTATTATCAAAGGGTAAGTAATAAACACAAGAGATATATATTTATGATTTCATAACAAATTATTCTGAACCTTACCCTCACCTCAACCCTACCCTAACCCAAGCCTTACCCCCATTTCTGGCCCAAATTTTTTTGGATTATGACATGAATGGGAGGAATAATTTTACTCTGATTTCGAATATAAAATTGGTTTTTAAATGTGGCCAAGTTGTGACCTAGGGGACTTAAGTCTTGTTTTTAATTACCTTTTATTTATATTTTAAGGTTTAGTTAGACGTAGAATGACTTCGATTAAGTTCGGGGTTAATAAATTTTAATAATTTACGTCCAAATAATAAATAAAGTAATTAATTTAACCAAATTTGGGGGACATTTAGGGGTTTGTGTTTAAAGGGGGGTCTAAAAAAGGGTCTAAAGGAGTCTAAAGGGGTTGTAGTGATACCAATAAATTGAATTTGTTTTGAAAATGAGAGAAATATATCAGATGTTTATTATAACTCTTTACTACTTTACGAACAAATAATTTTCAATTAATTGTAAACAATTGACAAATAGTTGGGACGAATGGGTTCCTGAGGACAGAGTCTGTAAAATAAACGAAACATCACTTCAAAAGCAAAAAGAGCTGAAAGACGCCCAAAGGTTTACAAGACTTTAATCTATTGCTTTGAAACTAACATTTATGATATAATTGTCAGTAAAACCAATAAAAATAAGTCAGCAAAGAAAAAGTCAGACGTCAAGGATGTGATGACTACCCCTTCACTCATATCCACAAACGATAGACTAAAGGCTAAGGTTTCAAATGTTTCGAACGTAAATGCCGTCAATTCTCCGATCAGTTCTGAACTCAAAGACAATTCAAATGTTATTAAAGACATCGACGGACAAAGAAAAAAGCGAATTAAAGCTGAGCCTAACGTTGAGGGACAGGACTCCATACTTACCAAAGATTCGAATGTTTGTATAGAGATTCCAAATCTTCTCAAACAATCTCTTGTCAACGATTGGGAACAAATGCAACAGAAAAAGTTGGTTCGATTGCCATCAAAAGTGACGATAAATCGCATTATCGATGATTACCTTCAGCTCAAACTCAATCAAAAGTTATCCCTCTCTAAAGAGAGTGCTATTAGAGAAGGCGCTGAAGGCATTAAAGAGTATTTCAACGCTTCTTTGGCCACAAAATTGTTGTATCCCTTCGAAAGAAATCAATACAAAGAACTAATCAAAGATCCAGAAGAAGATCCTAAACCATCTGCTATTTATGGGGGAATTCATTTGCTTCGATTATTTGGTTTGTTATCTCTTTTCTAAATATTTAAATAAAATTTGTATTTTCAGTGAAATTAGGAGAACTCCTCTCTTATCTCAATTTAGATGAAAAGAGTATTAATTTGATTTTGTGTCACATCAACCAATTCTTGAGGTCAGTATTTATTCGTTTTATTCTTTATTTTAGTTTAAATTAATTTCTAATATTAACAGATATTTGGAACAAAACCCTTCACTCTTCACATCTAATGAATACGAATTGGCGTCAAATGAATACATCAAAAAGTGTTCATAAAATTCAAAAAACACTATTTTTTAAGAATTTTCCATAAAATCGTGTCTTAATATTCAAATTTGTTTTAAATCACTTTTTTTTGTCATTAATTTGATTCAATCAATGAAATAACTTTTATCACAATTTTCCGATTACTTATATAATTCATTTTAAAAAGGTATCAATAATTGATTTTTGAATAAAGAAAATATAATCAGTTTTTTATAAAAAGTTTTCAAATTTTGATTCTAAAAATTAGGACAAAATAGTTTAGAAGAACTCATTCCTAAAGTGATGTTATGAGTCATTTAAACGTTTGAATCGTAAGTCTCTTCTGAAGACTTAATATGTAACCAAAGAGTAAACAAGGATTAGTCCAGTCATTTGTTTTCTGGTCTTATTTTTGATGCTCTGGTATTCGGCGCAACTCTTTAGCTGAGAGAAGATATTTGATACCCAATGATGTCACGCATTCTCTGTTTGTGAAGACAGGAATCAACCAATGGATGCAATTCTTGGATGCATTCAATTCTCAAAATAGAAGTTCGAAATCATTCCTAAATATAGTATAACTTATTATTAAATAAAATCTATTAATTGTTTACTTTTTGATTATTTTTCAATAATTTTTTTATAAACAAAAATCAAATTTTCAATGAATTTAAACTTAAATAAATAACTTTAAAACAATTGGAATAACATTAAAGGAAGTGTTGGCCAAACCCATGAAAATGAGCTGAAAGTGAACTAAAACTGCGAATTAGTGCCAAAATTAGTCAAATTAGTGTTTGGGATAACTCCTGAATTAGAGAGATGTGAGCGCTGTGTCAGAATTGGACGCATCCCAAAACATGCCAATACATCCCAAGACATCCCACTTTTGCTTTACTTAAGCGATATATTCGTCATTTACTCAAATCTGAGTTTCTTTGGATTCATTTGTGGATTCGGTTCTCTGCGGTATCGGAGTGTTTGCCTTCAGATCTCTGTTCAGTTGTTCTCTTCAGCTCTACTTTTAATATTTCTTTAGTTTTATATATTTGTTAAGAAAAGTTACCGAATAAGTGAACAAAAATGGAGGCAATCAAGAAGAAGATGCAAGCAATGAAATTGGAGAAGGATAATGCTGTGGACAGAGCCGAAACAGCTGAACAAGGAGCAAGAGATGCCAATCTCAGGGCCGAAAAGGTGATTATTCGTCTCTCATCCACTCTTCTGATGTCTCATAATTTAATCGGAAATATAGTCCGAAGAGGAGGTCCGCGCTCTTCAGAAAAAGATCCAACAAATTGAAAATGAATTGGATCAGGTTCAGGAACAATTGGCTCAGGCCAACAACAAACTCGAAGAGAAAGAAAAGGCTCTCCAAACGGTAAGTCACAAACGATTCTCTTATTTTCAAACCTTTTTAAGAATCGCATCAAAAATTCTCTAAAAATTTGTTTAATTATAAAAATATCGGAATATTTGTGGCTTCGAATCAAAATTCATTTTTTATTTAATTGAATAAAATTTGAATCCATTTTAAGAAAAGTTAGAGAAAGTTATGTCTAAAAAATCAAAGAAATGGAAATTATAGAAAACTTTTGGAATTTAATGAAAAGTTAAGAATTGAAACATTGATTGGAATATAGTTTGGGATAAGTTTTGTGAATAGCATTGAGTGAGTGTTTGTCGTGACGTAAGTGAACCGTATTTGGTGTGAAACGCGTCCAATACTGCAATACTGGCAGTAATGCCAACACTAATGCCAACAGTTGTGCTTTATTTTGGTTTTCGTTACGCCTTTAGACCAAACTTCAACTCAGTTTAAGTCTCCTAAAGAGACCACTCTTTTAATCATTCCTTTCCGTCGTTTAATTCCTATTTTCAGCCGAAAATATTTCTCTCTTTTTGTTTATTTCAACTTATTTTTCGTTTTTGGTTTTTCTCGTATTTCGTAAGAAATAAACTTTTAAAACATTTTATTTATTTTAATTACAATTATATTCAGATTTTGAATTAAAACAATTGAGTTAACTCTTGACTACAATAGCGGACAACTATTTTAGACAAATCGAGTCTTAGAATCGAAATTTAAATTCACCACAAATTTCACTGCAATTCAAATACATTTATCCTTTGAGTCATTATATGATAAGATATTAATAATCAAAACATAACTTAAAATAGTCGTCAAACAAATGTTTGTCTGATTTTTTCCAACAATTTTTGGACCAAAACTTCAAAATTAATAAAATTTCCAAAAGTTTTTGACCGAAAAATGAAGGGTCGATACCAATCGGTAGTAACTCAGGAGTCAGTTATCAATAGAACCGCTGGCGATGGCGCTGAAGATACCACTCCTATCGAATCAATAGTAGCAGACAATGGAAACGAAGAGACTTCAGAATTTTCTGGTCTTCGCTGTTCTAGTCTTCAGACAGAACTCATCCAAAATGAGAACAAAAGACGTAATAATCGACAGCCGAGTGCCGGATATCCGGGTCTCGCCTTTAATTCTCCGATGTTTTCCGGAACTATAATGAAATTCAGTTTAATTGCAAACGAATTGAAAAACATTCGAAATGTTTGGCTAAAAAGGGTATGCATTTCGACACTACAATACTTTTCACTTCTCCTCAAATCTCAGACAAATTCTTTAACCAAAAAATATTTTAGTTTTAGTAATGGTTTGGACTTATTTTGGAATTATATATAATTCCAGAACCAAATGGTTTCTCAGAATAGTTTTCGGGTTTTCTCTCTATTGGTCTCTATATTTAAGAGATAGTCATAAATGTCTTCATTCGAACTCATATTTTAGTTCAAAAGAAATGTTTTCTCTTATTTAAAGTGTAATCGATTTTGTTGTCATCTCTAAAACTTAAAAGAAGTTATCGTTAATGTCTTAATGTCTCACTTTATCCACAAATCAATTCATTTAAAAGAAATTTGAGTGGAATTGCAATTTGTCTTAAGTCTGATTCAATAGAAGTCCCAAAGTTTAGAATATTTTGTGAACTAATAATTATATCTTTTAATTGATCTAAAGTTTAAAACTTTTCTGATTTCAAGATTTCTTTCAAACTATTGATTACGAATTCATTCGTCTTATAATTTATTTCTAAAAATTAAATGAATTTAAATTATAAGTAAAGCCTTTAAATGATTATAAGTTGTCATAAAAATTTTGAAAAAAATCTATCGATTAATCGACAAAATTTAATGAAAATTATTTCCAAATTTATTATAAATTTATTTGAAAAAAGGGGCGAAAGTTATCTTATTTTTCTTAAAGAAAGTTCGGCCATAAAATGGATAAGAGATTTCAATGACCTCAACGACAGAACAGAATAACGAATAACTGGTAGCCGTTTGTGGCACTCGTTTTACAGGTTTCACACAAATTGCCATTTGATGACAACTCAGACCAATAATTTTAAGCAGCGGTTCTACTTTTAAACTCTTAGTCTTATACCCCCGGTCTCCCCCTTTTCACCCATTCCATTGATTTTTGAAAAAAATTAAGCACTACTTTAAAGGTTTAATTTAAAAATCATTTAGAATTTAATATAATTAAAAGAAACGAAACATTATTTAAAAATTTGATTATATATATAATCATAAGTTTTTTTTCTGAGAAATTACGCATTTTTTTCTTAATATATAATCAAAAGCAAAGTTTTGAAGGATTTTTCAATTGAATTAAAACAGTGAAGAGTCCGTCACTTTGAGAACTAGTCTGGAGTGGAGTCTCTTGTAGTGAAAAGTAGTGAAAAGGAGAGTTTGTTTAGTGTTTGAGATGTAATATCGATCCCTTCCATACATAATAGTCAGACATTTACAACATTTACAGCATTTATAGCGAACCCAAGCATTGATTCACTCATTCATTCACTTATAGTTTGTATTGTATTGTGTTTTGAGTCAAACATTCATTTAAAGTGAATTTTGAAAGTAATTGTGTTCTCATTTCTCATGAAAAGTGTGTCTTATATTTAATAATATATTGTTTTCGTTTGATTTAAAAGCGAATCCATTTCTTATTTTTATTCAATTGAAGAGTTGTTGTATTTTGTTATCACTTCTATTACTTCCAAAACAATTTCGATACCAAAAGGAAGCAAACGATGGCTCAAACTCAGGGATCCCTTCTTGAAGTACTGAAGAAGAAAATGAGAGCTATGAAGGATGAGTTGGAAGCGGCAAAAGAGACCACAGATGACACTCAACTTCGGCTTCAAGAAGAAATTAGACGTCGCGAAGAAGTGAGTCTTAAATTATCACTGTTTGTATCGGAGGAATGAATGGCAGAGGAACTGCCCATCCCTTTCTCTCTTTCTCTCTCTCAATGCCATCAATTGTTTTCACTTGATTTCCATAAATTATTTCCGAATTAAAGCAAAAAATGAGTAAAATTTCCGACAAAACATCGAAACGATAGAGTCGTCAAAAGTTTTATTGACTTTTTATATGTTTTTATGGTTTTTTGTGGGTTTGGTTCAGGTTTTACTCATTTATTCAAATATTTTCGTAATTTGAGTTCAAAATTTTCAATACTTTTATAAAATGAGTAATTTTTTGGTCTAACATTTCATAAAAACAACTTTTATTTTGAAATAATTTCAGTTTTAATGTTTTCAACAAAATTTAATTATTAATTAAATCAATGAATCTCTGAATCAGACAATAATTGCTTCCACTCGAAGGGAGGGGTCGACTCTTTCTCTTGTTTTGAATTTAATTTTCATTAAATGATTTGTTAAAATTGATTTAATTTAAGTTAAGTCTATTTATTGGTATTTCTAATTATAAAGAGTGAAAAGGAGGCCTCTCTTCGCCTCCTTTTAGTGATTTATTAACGATAATTAGTTGTGTTTTTGACATAACGTAGAGATTTGGCAAATCAATGGTTATCTGACGATAAGTTTTGATGAATTGATTGCGAGATAATATAAATATGAGACATATTATGAGTAAATGTATTTTAATGTCTCAAACAATACCATAAAATGAGATCACTTTTGAAATAATTGCAAATTATTTCCAATATTTCTTCGTTTTATTTCAGGAATTTTATCGAAAGACCTGACAATCGTTTTATGAATTTTAATGAAAATAATTTGAGAATAATTTAAATATAAAACTAAAATAAAAATAAGTGATTAGAACTATAATTATGAATATTTGGCTCTAATTCTGAAAATTACAGCAAAAAAACTGTTGAATTGAAACATCTGTCAAAATATGAGAGAATATGTGGTTTAGAATTAATATTTTGATGAAAGTATGCGATTCGGGTCACTATTTTTCATTGATTTGATGCGACGCCACAACACTTATATCAATATTTTTATAATAATTGAAACAAATTTATTGAAGTCTTAGTTAAGACATTTGGCAATAAAATGACTGTAAATGTGTTTTAGGCTGAGGGCGACGTCGCAGCTCTTAATCGACGCATTCAACTCATCGAAGAAGATTTGGAAAGATCTGAGGAGAGGCTGAAAGTGGCCACTTCTAAGCTCGAGGAGGCCTCACAGGCCGCCGATGAGAGCGAACGGTACGGTTCTTAACATTAAATCCAAAAATGGATTTCTTTAAAAACATTAAATGATTTATATATCTTTTGATTTGAGCCAAAATTATATAAACTTATAATCAATAGTCGATAATAAGTCAGAAATACATTTAATTTATGTTAAAATCAATTAATGAATAGAATTAGAAAAACTTTGGAAAACCGAACTAATATGGAAGACGACAGGATATCAGTACTCGAGACACAATTAGCTCAGGCAAGACTTATTGCCGAAGAGTCCGACAAAAAATATGAAGAGGTAAGGAAGGGTTAGGCAAACGGTGGAGGCTTTCTCTTTATTGACAATTCAGTGGCAAATTTTGGCTCTCATTCTCTTCTATTCAAATATTTATCGAATAATTAAATTGTATTTTATTGAAATCAACTATAATTTGTATTAATAAACACAAATAGTATGCGAAAGATGCTCGAGCACAGGAGCATTACTGATGAGGAACGTATGGATGGGCTCGAATCACAGCTAAAAGAAGCCAGAATGATGGCTGAGGACGCAGATCGCAAATATGATGAGGTCTGACAACTACTGGTCTTTCCCTTTCCAATGATTGCATTGCATGACCAGTGCTTGTCTTAACTCATATTCATATTTTTAAAAATTCCTAATTTTATAAAATTATTTTTGATTTATATATTTTATAAAAGATTTTGATTTTTATTACAATTTTTAACTCCAATTCGCGATTAAATGTTCTCTAAATAATCTAAAATTTATTAATTCGTTTCGACTAACTATTAATGGTTTCAACAAATTTTCAGCAAAACATTCAAATTTATTGGAATTTTATTCATCAAAATTCACAAATTTTATAATAAAAGGATTAAAAGCTTTCTTTTAATCAAATAATCTATTATTGAAAAATTTAAACAAAAAAATACATCAAAAGTTAGTTAATTATTTTGGAATTTTTAAATCGATTTTAGTCTTCAATTAAGACTTTTTTACTTTAAGTCGACTGAAATAAATTATTTAAAGATTTGCGACTTTCAATTAACTAACACTAAATTAATGGATGAGTTGTGCGATAACCAGCATTTCGTCAAAATTTGTTTTTGATGTAATAGTTGAGTCAAAATTAAGATAAATTGTGATCAATAGGTGGCCCGAAAACTGGCAATGGTTGAGGCAGACCTCGAAAGAGCTGAAGAGAGAGCAGAAACCGGCGAATCGTAAGTATTGTGAAAATGGAGTTAAATTGGAGCTGAATTGGAGTTACTTTTCATTCTAATAATGCTTTTATGGCACAATTTTTTTTAATTTAGATTTTATTTGTTTTCAATTGATTCCCGATTTGCCACTGTTTTGTTCTAATCCTAAATTCATTTTAATTTAATGTTTGTTTATTCTAACAAATAATTGGATTTTTTTAATTGCATTAAACGCGTGTTTAACCGAATGCATGATTGCATGGATCACAACATTTGTCAATATATCGGATCTAACAGATGGCCCGACGTATTGCTATGTTGGAGGCAGATCTCGAAAGGGCTGAAGAAAGAGCTACCACTGGAGAGGGGTATGTTATCACCACTAGTTATCATCGATTGTCTTCTATTATTTAACATTTTGTGATCGAGATTTGCATTTAAGCGAAACTAACATTTTTTAAAAATAAAATTTTTAATTTAATCGACTAATGATATAATGATTTTTACAGAAAAATTGTAGAACTCGAGGAAGAGTTACGAGTCGTCGGCAATAACTTGAAATCATTAGAAGTTAGCGAAGAAAAGGTAAGTTCTTTAGATCGAGTGTTTAGAATCAATATTTTGTTTTTAACTTAAATGAAAATTCATTACAAATAGTGGTTTGTCTGAGTGTCTGCTTCTCTACGCCTCAAATCTTGATTTTTTGCTAACTTTTTCAGAAATTACTATTTTTTTAATTTTTGATTTTTCTAATCGTTTTTAATTCCTTCTATTTTTTTAAAATAACTTATTTTTTTGAGAGATTTTGCATTTTTTTAGTGTTTGTTTCTAATAATAATTATTTTGTATTTTGTTTTGTTTTGTTTTGTTTTAAAAGAAGGAATGCATTCCTTTTTCATCCTTTTTTCTCAAATGATTTTTTGCTTTTTTGTCTTTTGAAACGTTTTGGAAATATAGGCCCAACAAAGAGAGGAGGCATATGAACAGCAGATACGCATAATGACAGCTAAACTAAAAGAGGTGAGTCTTCTCTAATTAGATTCTCGTTGTCAGGCAATGCAAAAGGAAGAGACCTATGAAATGACAATTAGACAACAGAGTCAAAGACTTCAAGAGGTCAGACATTCTCTCCCATCAAAGAATGGACACTAAAGGCCCCCCAAAATACTTGTTTTGTTTCTCAACACTTATTTATGAATTGTTTTGATTTCTTTGAATAACTGTTTGTTTTTTAGGCCGAAGCCAGGGCTGAATTCGCTGAGAGATCAGTACAGAAACTCCAGAAAGAGGTCGACCGACTCGAAGGTATTATCACTTTTTGTTTTGAAATAACTTTGTTTTAAATGAACTAAAAATAATTCAATGACTAAAAAGTGTTAAATAGATTTTTAGTTAAATTAATGAATGAAATAATGATTCGATTATTGATTGCTTACTCAACAGACGAACTGTTGGGAGAACGCGAAAAGACTCATCTCTTGCAAGAAGAGGTCGAAACTACGCTTAAAGATTTGCAGTCGATGTGAATTGACTGGCATTTAGGCGATCCCTAACAACGATTGATATATGTTTTAACAAAAAATGTGTTCGTTTACTAACTTTAAATTCTACAAAATATATGCCGTAATTCCCATTAGAATAACTTTATTATTGAAAACTGCCTGACGTTCGGATGCATTATATTCTTTCCATTGAATACATTCCTTACTTAATCAAAACGACATTTAATTAACGCTTTTATATATTGAATGCATTAATAATTGCATCGATTTGGAAGTCTCTTAGAGAGTATGTATTAATTCGATTTGACATTAAGTGTGACATTAATTGTGACCAAAACTTAGTATAAAAGTTTAGTTCAATATTTTAATATTTGTTTGTATTTCAGACGAATTGGTTCACGAGAAGGAGAAATACAAATCGATTTCGGATGAGTTGGACCAGACTTTTGCCGAACTCACCGGATATTAATTTGGTTAAAATCGTGTTTATATTTGGCTCTTCTGTCAATCGATTTGCACATCAAAACCAATCGAAGAGATGTTCCGATCAATGGCTTTACACAACTGTTTCGCACTTCTTATCAGTTAATCACAACAAACATTTGGCTATTATTTGATTCACAATTATTTTCAGTTTATAGTCTTATTTTTCTGTTAAAATTATTAAAACAAAGAAATGGGTTCTTAACTTAACTTAATTTACTTTAGTTGTCATTAAATCATTTTTGGAAATCGATTTATTTTAATCGTTAGAAATATATTCAAAGCAAAAGAGCATTACTTTTATCAAACGATTTGTCATTTGAAGAGCAAATTATATGTAATCAAAAGAAATAAAGTCTTTATTAAAACTCTTTATTTATTAAAAATTTTTAATTTTCATTATTTACTTGTTTTGTTTGACTGGTTTTGTTCTGAAAGGCCTGAAACACATCATTGAGTTCTTGCATGTCATCAATGGTTTGAAGTTCGACGAAATCAAAAGGACTGAAAATATCGGTTTCGAAGTCTTTAATTAATTTACGTTCGATATTAACGTTTGGATCAATACTATTATCACTTAAATTATTATTACAATTATTATCACTTATTTTGGGCAGAGGTTTGAGTATTTCTCCCGGATTCAAATGAAGTGAATTTATTGTTCGACTCTCACTTTTAAGGCCATCCCTTAGACTTACCCTTCCGTTTAATTCCGGGTCGTTTTTCTGTGTTTTATCACTTTTTAAATTCATTTTAGACATCGATTGAGATAATTGTTGTCTTTTTTGTTGAATTCTTAACTCAAACACTTCGAGAGCACATAATTCTGCCCTAAATTTGTACTGAAATTAATAATTCAAAAATGAATCAAAAGATTCGTTAAATATTAGAAAAACTGACGGATTTGTCCAAAAGATCGGGAATTAGTGTCTCCTCTTCGGTATACGCACTGACATCAAGAGGTCGGTAGCGCTCACGTAATCGCATTGGAATATCGTCGACATAAACACCAACTGAACAAAGAATAAGAAATTAATTAAATATTTATAATAAAGAAATTAATTACTTTCGTGTGATTTGTTTGACATTATTTGCAAATTAATTGCAAATGAATTTTACCACAAATTACGGTCTCTTCTATCAATTCGGACGCAAACAAAACAAGAGTGAAATCAATTGAAAGCAAATGACGTCCACTTTATCTGAAATGAAAAATATTTTAACTGACAATCGATTGGAGACTTACAAACATTTAATGCAATCAAAAGATAAAAACTTTAAAATTAATTTTAGGTTTAATTAAAATAAAGACTCTTTTGTTCATTACTTTTGAGATCAATTATTGTTGAATAGAAGTTATGCTATAAATTAAAATTGAATTAAAATCGGAATAAAAAGGAAGGCTTACCACTAGTTATGACTTTAATTGAGTTATCGGTAATTGTGGTTAACCTCCAAAACAATTATGAGTTGTAATCATATTAAACAAGTGGTCAATAGTTTTGATTTCTTTTCATTGTTTTTAATTAAATTTTAAGTATTTAAATATAATTAATAATTTCGTTTGTGTTGTAATCTTTACAAAAACATTCAATTGTTTTGGATTATATCGAAGTAAACAATAGTTTAGAAATTTTACAATTAATTCAACAAAAATTCAATAAAACGTAGAATATATGAAAACATTAAATATATTAAAAGTAAACAATTGTTTAAATACTAAAATTCACAAATTGTGACAATATTTGTTACACTCATATATAAATATATATACAGTCGGAACTCGATTTTGGCCATTTTGGGTGAAAAACAAATACATAAACCATACTACATATTACTTTGTAAATTGCAAACAACTA
>JAQIXI010000918.1:0-17293 GCA_034700165.1 Galumnidae sp. Gr-Ori-00277 | reverse complement strand
TCTCTCTCTCTCCAAAGTTTTCATTTCATTTCTTGTTTTGATTGAATTTCTTCACTTATAAATAGTATACAAAAATTACTTTCATTTCATTCGGAAAATAGTTATGATTTCTTGGTTTGTGTCAGAATTGTCTTCTCTTTTCACTCATTTTTTACGACAAATTCTTTTTTTATAGACATTTTCACTTCACTGTCAGTCCTTATTGACTGACATTTCTGTTTAAACTGTTTTATGAAAATAAACATCTTTTGACTAATTTTTTGGTTCATTAGATCGAAATTATTTTTGAATCATTGATTCCTTAACTCTATTTTTTTGTTTCATTAAATACATATTCAGATATAGAGTCAAATTAGGCTTAAATGGTGTCTACAAAGTGTAGGTTTCAATGATATTTCACTAATGCTTTTCAAAATTAAATTTTATGTATTTTTTTCTGAATTTTTAATACTTTATTATATTAACAAAATTTCATTATTTTTATAGTCTTTGAATTTTTAATCACTTTTTTTATAAAAATGTATTTTTTTCTGTTTTTAATTTTCTTCATTTAAATTAAATTATGGAAAATGAATAAACATTTGCAAGATTATCATTAATGGTGACAATTGGCACCGGTATTAGAGTTTATACATAATTCAGAATAAAATGAGTTTAGGAAATAAATTTGAGTCACAAATGTTTGGTAACTATTCATTACATTTTTTGACTCATTTTTATAATTTTATATTTATATTTACTCCTCTTTTGAACTAAAAAAAAAAATATTTTTAAATTTTCTCACTCTTTCCTATACGGAACGGCATTACTCTTTACCCTCACTTTCCTCATATCCCTTCCCATACATTAAATATAATTCTTTGTTATTTATTTTGAAATTTATTATTAATAAATTAGTTCTGAGCACTTATTTTGTGCTTTTATTTGCATTTCTTTTATTCATTCATCAAATGTTTGATTTTGTGTTAACTTTTTTTTTGCATTCATTGCGAAAAAAAATTCAATTCGTTTAACGCTTTCATTGAAGCAAAACTTCATTATTCAACAAATTCTTATCCAATACTCGTTTTGTTTGGAAACATAATTCTTATGTCTTATCAATTGAAATGTCTTTCCGTTCGGCCTTTTTCTTCAATGAAAAGCTACGGAATTCCTATTGATTTCCATATAAATGTCTTTATTATAGAAAAGAAAAAACGTTTAAATTTTGTGAAATATTTTTTAGTCGATTGATGTCTATTACACACTCTTTTGAAGAATTCGATCTTAAAATAGTTTTGACAAATATTTTTTTGAGTCTTTTAACCACAAATTCTTCAAAGAAATGATTCTTGTGATGCACTGTCAAAGTGTTGTGCAATAAGATCTGTGCCCCTAAACTATCAAATCTTGTTTTATAGTATTTTTTGTCGTTAATTTTCGAAACGCTTTTAATATATTCTTAGAATTGATGTCCGAAGAAGTCTTAGAAGTGTTTTGAGTTCTGGCGTAGAGCCGATGCCGGTATATATCTCTTTTTTGAATCTCTTTCGCTCTGTTATCTGTGCCCTAACATTAGGTAAAGCACTCAAATAACTTGTGCTCTACTCATCTCTACTGATTATTTATTACAGTTAACTGTTTTAGTATTATTTGATGTATTATATTCTTGAAATTCAAATTCGTTTTTGGATGACAAATGATAGCTGACTGTCATCCGTGCCGTTCAACTGATCGCCAATTGGCGCAACCCATCACTAATGTGATGTCGTAATAGCACTTTCCATATAAGCATTTTTCAGCACTAATTTGTATTGGCATTAGTTATACCTTTCGTTTCAATCATTTTAAAGCATTTCTCCTCTTTTTCTTTGCTTTTGATGTTTTTCTTCTGCAATCATTTGATTCCTATATTCCTTTTCTTATTTTCGTACTTAAATGTAAATAGGTGCAAAAATTTTCCACTGTTTTTTATTAAGAATGAAACAGAAATTTACAAAAATGGATATTATTTAAGGCGATTATGTTTTTAATTAAGTTTTTGTTATGAGTTATAAACTTATGACTCAAATGATTGATTAAATCTATAATTATTTCATTTGTATAATGAAATTCTTGAATATTGAGATTCTATTCGTTTAAAATAATGTTTTCATTTCTTTATATGTAAACCAATGAAATGATTGGTTGTCCTCTACTTTAGAGACCCGCTGTCATTATTACACCACTTTTGAACTAAATCTGGAATATTTAAATTACAGTAAATCAAGAGTTTAAGTGATTTTTAACTGACTTCACGGCCTTCAGAGTTGACTCTTATTAGAACTAAATCTTTGAATTCTCTCTTAATTTCAAGAGTTTTAAGAAATTGAAATTTTATGGAATAATTGAAATATAGAGGTTTTAGTTCAAAGTTTAAACTTGTCCATTCATTTATATTTTTTATTTAATGTCACTGCAATTAAATTTAAGAAAAGGGACCCTTTGGTTAAGTGGTTGTTCTCCTAATGGTTTGATAATTAAGAATTTTAAGGAATGAAGTTATTGGCTAATGAAGACTCTTCTAACGGATGAGCTTTGATTGAAAGTCTCATCATTAACCAGTAATTTATCATTTAGTCTGATATTATGGGCACCGGTGACTGTCAAACATCGGTAGACATACCGATTGTGTGCCAAAGTTGTAGTCATTTTCGTTAAAATAATTTTTTCTTCTAATGATTTTTCTGATTATTCGTAACATATCGTAACCAAAACGATGTCACTTCTCATCAACACTTTGAAGAAAGCAATTCCTCTGGCATTCATTCACGCAATTTATTCATTCATACAAAAGCCGTAATTCAAACCATAATCCTATCCCACACTGTTGTCGTCCTCCACCTCCCTTTCCTTTCTGCTATCTCTATGTTTCTTACGCTTATCATAAGTTACTTATTTTTTTATCACTTCTTCTCTTTTTATACTTTGACTCTAAATTTAGTTCTCATTTCCGTCTATAATCTGATCGCCATTTTTCTCTTCGAAGTAATTTTTATTTCATTACATCTGTCTCTCTATGTGTGAGCACTGGATCTCAATTTGTTTTTTTTAGTTTAAATTTCTTGGCTTTCAATACATGGATTTCATTATGAAATTAAAAGTATGCGACAAACAAACAAATGTTTGGGAAAAACCCATAAACAAGACATTAATCGATGAAAACTATCTCGAAATACATATAATTTCATTAAACACAGTCTTAACGCCAAGAAATTACTTCTAATTTGTCGTCAGATAATAATAATAATAACAACCATTTGTTTTGATTAGATTTAAGGTATTTTTTATTTTGAATATAAATTTTTTAGAATTTATTTTTAAAAGTTATGTATTTTATGAGAGAAAAGTTCAAAGAAAATATTGATTTTGTGGTTATCTTCAAATCACAGATTTTTAAAATTCTTTTCTTTTTTGAAATAAATTTCAATAAATTGTCAAAACTTTTTAGATATTTTTGGAAAGAATTCAAAAAGTTTTTAGTCTTTTTTGTCATCAATTTTACGAACTTTTGATAAGTTTTTAGTTTTGTTTTGAGGTTTGCATTAATGCGTAAACAAATGGCAGACAAAACACTTTCATTAACTTTAAGTCTTAAGTATTATTGGATTCATTTAACGATTCATTTTAAAAGTATTTCACGACTTGACTCAAAATTTACTCAAAATTTTACTAAAAATTCTTTTATTATTCATCAAAACCTTTGAGTCAAAGGAAATGTTCTTTAATTGCTAGTTTGAAAACACCCAGGATGTGCCTGAAGTCATTTCACGAAACATTTAATACAATACCTCATTGTTTGTTCACTCAATGGTAGGCCTGAGATAAGATTTTGCCAATTGAAATGACTACCACTCAGGCACACACATTGAACAAATGGGCAAGTTTATTTACAATTTGAGGCTACACATTACAATAAGATTGCTAGGTCATCTTGATTATCTTTAAATAAGATAAAAGAAAAAGTTTTCACAACTCATATTGAGATTACGATTTAGTGAATGAGTTATTTGATTAGAGGAATGGTTAGGAACGGCTTAAATATTTGATTAACTGCTCGACAGTTGTATGTCTTTCCTCTCTTCTAAATACAACTTAAATAATTCAATTAAGAAATTTATATTCATTTACTTAACTGATGACTGATGTCTAAATGGTTAGTGCTCTCCAAAAAACTATTAGATGATTGGATTCAACTCTTCTTTAGCTCTTCCATCACTTAAAGTGAGTCTTCGCACAGTCTTTAATCTTTTTCTTTCAAGAGTTGAACACATTTGCTATCAATTCTTTAGATCGTTTGATACACTTATTGACGGAATTGTTGGAGTTTTTCAGATAATTTAAACTTAAGATTAGTTAATAATTACCTAATATTTCATTTTTGGTTTGAGTAGTGCTCTCTTTTTTGGGGAATATTTTTAAAATACTTAAATATATGGATATTTAAAATACTTTTTTATTTATTGTGAGCACTAATAACTAATAGTCGAGTCATATCTCTTTGCAAACTCTTTATAGAGATTTTAATCATAAAACACATTTCAACGCGTTTTGCGACTATTTTTCATTTTTTTCTAAGCATTTCCCAACTTTGTTCTTGTTCGTTTTGGGCTATTTTTAATGATTATTTTTCTTCTATAAATATTTTCCTACAAAAAAATTTCCAGTTTTCAGAAGTTCCCAACTTTTGAGTTATAGCTGTTGTTAATGAATAACTATTCAGATATTTATATAAATTCAGATCTTTTTTCTCATAGAAATAATTTTTTAGTCAAACTTTTGTTTTGATTCCAGAATTTTATTCTTGAGTTAAGAGTTTAGTCTCTAAATCAGAAGAGTTTCAAAATCTATTTTAATGTTTTTAATGATTTTAATGATTCTAAGACTCAGACATTCCGGGAATCATAAGAAAAACTAATGAATTATAGGAATCGGATTTCAATTTAATTCAAATAATGAAATACTTTTCAATGAATTCTTTCAATATTTGTAAGAATTGTTATAATTTTTAAATTAAATGTTATTTCCATCACATTATTTGTCATAAATTGTCAGATGGTTTGGCAGTAAAAACACCAGAATTTGCCTCAAATTATGAGTAAACCATTCAAACCATTCAAATGTAATGCGATATTAAACTTTCTTTTCTTTTTTCGTAGGCTTTAGATGAATGCAAATCCAAAATATGTTTCGCTCAGGGATTCAGAGTTCATAACAAACACACAAACGATTTGAAACCCGTATTCCAGTTCTAAATAAAACATTAGATAATTAATTGTAACTTTTATTTGTATTTTTGTATTTCTTTCGTCTCCAAAATTCAAATGAAAACTTTTTTTAGTCCTCTTTTGCAGAGGAAGTCTATAAGGCGTTCGACAAAAACTTATGACTCAAATTAATTAAAGTCAGAGCCGTCGAGGACTCAACTGATCGATCAAATTATGAAAAAAATGTATTCAAAAAAATAACTGAAGAAATTTACAAAATATTTTAGATTTAAGTCTTTAAAATCCTTAATAAAGTCCTTAATTAAGTTTTTTTTTTCAAAAAAATTCTAATTTAGTTTCTGAATATAGTATTGACTTTTTTTTCTCTTTAATGACAATCATTTTTTATAATAACTTAATAATAAAATACCATATTTTTTGTTGTTTCGACCGGAAGTAACCTTTAAGTTAAAACTAATTCAGAATTTTAATTAAACTTAATTTTTAATATTAATTGCTCGGTATATAAGGGTCTTCACTAATTAAGATATTTTTCAACTAGGTTCAAAATTTTTATGACATATACAATATACTATATAATGAGAAACAGCCCTTTAATAAACTGAATGAGTTCTTAATCTAAAGGACTTCAATGAAAAGGCATTTCAAAAAATATGGGCAAAACTTTGTTCTCATTATTATTTCGTTTAAAAGTTAGTAATTAAAAGTTAACTAATGTCTATGTTAATGGATGCAATTGCTAGATGCTAAATGTTAGATATTAAATTGGGTAAATTGCAAGAAATTCTATTTCTTACTGCCTTTACCTGTCATTCATAATATAAAATTAAATTTATTGAAAATAATAATGATTTCAATGCCATTAATTTGTTGTGAATTTATTTGTGAAACCAATGATATATAAGTGTTGGGTTAAGCCTTAAAAGAACATTTCAGAAGAGCTCCGGAAATGAAAAGTAAGGCAACCTTTCATTGCCAACAATTGTTTAGTAAAAAAATCTGTCACTTATTAACCGATTTGTATCTAAAGGAGAGTTTATGACTCGATTCCAATAAAGGAATTTATTAATGCTTTTATGAAAATTAATTATTCAATAAATTAGAATTCATTTAAGTTTTGATTTAAAAAATTGAGATCTAATTGAAAAAAGTTTTGTATGTTTTATATGTTTTTCTATGACTTTCTGTTATTACATAATATGAACGCCTCTGCGCTCAAAATGGTTACGGAATTAGTTATTCCTTAAGGTTTGGATTAAAAAAAACTGTTTTCTTATGTTTTCATTGAATGCTCTTATTTTTAAAGAAATTAAATAAGACTTAAGTATTAATCAAAATGTTTGCGAAATCGGATAAACGTTTTGGACAAAAGGGTTTTAAACGAAATTTATTTTTCTGTTTTTGAGCACAAAAGTGAACACAAGAGTGAACACAACCCCCAACTTTTAAAACACTAAAAAAGTTTATTTGCATACACTTTAACAACAAATTTATGTTAAATTTAATTAAACCGAAATTAATCGATGGCTTAAAAACCATTTTTGGTGAATGAGTTGTAAAAGATTTTCATTAAAAAAAATAAATTTTCAGTGAATTATGGCTTTAATTAATCTTAAAGTTTGTTGTTTTGGTTGCATTGATAGCATCAGTGGACTCATTGTGGACTCCTCCGCATCAAAAAAGTGTAACGTTGTTAGTGATTGGGTCAGAGATTCTCGTTTGGGACGTGTGTAGAGTGTGTGTATGTGTGACGTCATGAGCACTGGTGTGAGGGCTCGCAGAGACTGAAACGACGCTAATGTCTGAGATTTGCAACAAAAATGCAGAGATTTTTCAAAATGCGTTCCAAAAGCGAGTCAGAAGAGTGGCTCCCATTCAGAGGGTTTATCCTGTGCTCCGCCGTCAGAGTAGAAGGCATTTGAAGAAAAGTCTAAAACACAAAATAGAGAACATTTGAGTCAATGGTGTTATGTTAACATTGAGTGCGAGTCTCTCTCAATACCAGCGCTTCAGTCAATGCGAGTAAACGTTTTGTCTTTAGAGACGAAACCTGAATGTTATGTGAGTTTTGTGTTGAGTGTTGTCACAGATATCGTAAAAAAAGTGCAATCAGTGGTGTTTTGGACACTTAACTCACTGAACAACTTTTAGACATTTACTCATCGGTTGAACATTAATTCAATATTTTGTTAAAAAATGTTTTCAATTTATTGTTAATTTGTTTAGAAATTAAATGTTATATCAATTGTCAAAAAGAGCCGAAAACTACTCAAATGTATAATTCATATAAATATTGAGTAAATCTTAAAGTCATTGAAGTCATTGGTTTTGAAATCATATTTTCTGAAAACCATCACAAAAATCAAAAGCGTTTCGCCCATCAGATAATGGGAGAGAACAGCAATTCCTCGACAACTACTTCATCGACAAATAACAATATATCGATGCAGTCGACGGCTGACTATTTGGCACAACTTCTTAAAGACCGCAAACAGTTGACAGCCTTTCCCAATGTGTTCCTCCATATCGAACGACTTCTCGATGAAGGTATGTCTTAAGAACAATGTCTTATACTTTAGTTTATTAGTGATTGTCTTTTGTATTAATGGTTAAGTCGTGATTCATATGAAATGTCGTAAAAGACATTTAAACGAATGATTTTATGATTCAATTGATTTGAAGTAATATTTTGTTTGTATTTATTATATATATTTGTATTTGTCTTAAATCATATCTCGTGTACTCTTTGAGTGCCATTAAGTCAAGGATTTTCTCTTTAATTGATTTTAATTGTTATTCATCTGATTTGTCTTAAGACAGAATGTTTGGAAGCGCTGCGAAACCAACCATTGGTTGAATGCAATTATTTAATGCTTTAAACAATGTTTTTGTTTGTGATTTAGTTTTGGGTTTAAAAATAGCCGTAAAATTTAAATTCAGATTTTTCTCTCTCTTTGAGCACAAGTCTTGAGTCTTGTCTTAAGTCCATAAATACTGTCAACTATTCATTTGAGGCCAAACTTCTCATTTGTCTCCAAATGCAAACTCTTTGCAAAACTGTCACAAAAGTGAGCAAAAAATGGCAAAAATTTAGTGAAAGACATAAAATTTAAGTCATTTGTCATCAGAGAAGACAAAAATGATTTTTGAAAAACCTATCGATTGATTTCAATAACAATAATTTTCAAACATTTGGTGTTTTGAATGTTGAGGCGTGTCATCTGTGGTGACCCCAACACAGCATAGCATAACTCCACTGCACTCACACAGCATTCGCCCACAGTCTTCAAGTTTAAGACTCCAGTGATGTCTTGGAGTTCCTGTTATACAATATATGTATGCCTTCCAGTGATTTCTGGTTTTAATTTTGTTTCTGATTCTTATATTTCGTAATATATTTTCGTCGGTCTTATCTGCACCCCATATATGCCCCCACAAGGGCTCTGCCTGTGCTCTTGTCTAAAATGATTCCCCCTTTTCACTACTTATTCTCTCTGGTGTTCAACTCCTCGTCTTTTTCTAATTTTTTATTCTGTCTCTAATCTGAAACTGATTTTCCTTTTTATTCATTAAATGTTGAAAATCTGTTCACAAAAAGTGTTAATTTCTCGCAAACCTTTAATTATATCAAAAAAATTATTGCTTTTACCCATTATTTATGCATTAAATCAATGTTTAGGAACAGTTTTGAAGAGTTTGCGATTGATTTTTAGCGATTGTTTGTGAAAATAATTTTCATCTGATTTTTGTCGCTCTCAAAACGTTTCATAACATTTTAGCTTTTTTTCTCCTTCTCTTTGTTATCTGAAAACCGCTCTAAACATAACACAAATTACTTTATTATTGAAATTAAATATATTTTTCTCGATTTTATAAAATGTTAAATGCGTTGGTGTTTGGGCTCAAAATGATTGCATTAAATATGTAGAAAAAAGCAATACTTTATCCTTCGTATATCTCCTACGGATTGGATCCAACTATTAGTTGACTCAAGAAATTGTTTTTTACTCTATTTTTGACATAATTTTCAAATTAGTTTTTGCTCTTTAACTCACTTTTTGCCATTTAATTCATGTTTTCATTAAATGATTTCATTTAAATTCATTAAATTCAAGGAAAAAGTTTAGAGAAGTTTAGAGTAAATCATTTTAGGGAAAAGTTTTATTTTTTTTGAGCCCTACCTTCACTTTTAAACAAATTAAATACTTTTTGTTGGGTTTTTTTAGGTGTTTATTATCGGTAATATTATTTAAAATGTAATTATGTTTTAATTATATGTTTTTGATGTTTAGTTCCAAACAATTTAGAGTAACATTTGATCCTTAAATGAGAGACCAGTTGTCGAACCGTTGAAAGCATTGATGCGATTAAGAACTCGAACCCTATTTTCGCGAATACTTTCATTTGAATTCATTTCTCAAAATGAAATTTCTTTTTTATTGTCGTTTAATTTATTTGTTGGGTTGGGTGCGAATCGCACACAACTGTTGAATAATAATAGAGTTGAGTACCAGTTGTGCTCTCCTTTATTGTTAAAGTCCTTCTCTTCCTAACGGTGTGTTTGTGTTCAGTGGTTTAAGGCTCTAATATGTCATTGTTTTCTGGTCTAATGCAACCGTAACGCCAATTAAGCCGAATGTGTGACACACCCACCCGTTTATACCAGTGCTCTTTTTCTATGACTCTTCCAAAGCTTATAATTTGTTTGGTTTTGAGGTTTTGTTTCATATTATTTAATAAATTGTAATTCAAATGTGTTTTGATTTATATGTTTTTCTAATTTGAGATTAATTTTAATGAATTTATTTTGAATTAATTTTATTTCTCTTTTTTTTGTTCACCGATTTAAAGGAAAGTTAAGAGTTTCATCAAGGCATTTTTTTAGTGAAATTGCTCGTGCAATTTTAATGTTTCTACTCAATGCAGACTCAATTATGTTTAATATGACTTTAATAACTTTTTAATGTTTTATTTTATATTTTATCTAAGAATTATGTCTTTATTGTTGTAATGAAAGGGAAAACTGTAATCAAATTATTGTCATATTTTGTAACTTTTCTTCGAATATTTTATTATCCGATTCTTATATTCTTATTAAGTAATGAATAAATCTTTTGGTAATGATTTGATTGCATTATTGTTTAGTTAAGTCTTTGAAACACATTAAACAACTAAAGGAACAGTTATTAGTGTTTTGTTAAAAAGCGAGATATGATTAATCTTAAGTACATATAATCAGTTTGATTGACAGCACTTCTCTATAGTTATTCATAGGATTAGACGCAAAGCCTATGAATGAGTCGATAACAAAAGGTGTCTTTGAAATCGGTCGCACTCTTGAAAAGGCACTCAAATTTCATTGAATGGTTGGCTCCGGTATTGGCTTTAATACATTTATTATTACATTTAGCTTTCATTTAACACTAATTGTGTTTATTATCAGTCGGTATTCATATAACAAAACAGATGTTTTATAGTCTTCTGATTATTCTTATCAATAAAATAGCACTGCTTTTCGACATCACCACAACTCAGAATATTTTGTATCGACACAATTGTTATATCAATCGTCAGATTCACGATTCAATCGAAAAATATTAAATTAAATGTAATAATCGATAAAAATGTTTCTCAAATGATTTCCGCAGTTTTTTACTTCATTTATAAATATAGTGTTTATTAAATTGAGTTAATCCGTGCACATATTTCTGTTGAGAGTCAAGAGTCAATATCCGTAAAAGAAATGTTGAGGAGCTCTTCAAAACTGTGAACTGAGTATTGAAACCATTGATTAGAAGTTTAATAATCAGTTGAATGAATCGATTGAATCTTTTCGGTCGTAGTTTTATATTATTGTTTGCCTTTCCTTATGATAAGCAAAGTCTTTATCACACCATTGATGTGTTGAGTCTACCGATTGTAGTATAAGAAGAGTTGTCAACATTTTATGAATAGTCATTCCTTTATATTTTCCTTTATTTTGATTATTTGTCTGTTTGTGTGAATAGGAAATGAAATCGTCGTTAAATCGCTTTTGTTGTGATTCTTTAACTTTGATTTTATGGGGAATTTTGGCTCATTTTTTCGGGAATTCATTCAAATGGACTGAATTGTCATAATTTTATTTGAAGTGTGTTTTCCTTCAGCTAATTATCGCCTTTTCTTAATGAAATGCATTTTCTTATTCTTTTGGTTAAAAGGTATTCTTTGTATGAATTGATTTACTAAACAATAAGAAGTGATTTGAATTATAATAAAATTGAAGTCTTCTTGAGTTAACTCGATTTGAATAATGCAAATGTGACTCATTTTCAGTTTTATTAAATCACTTTATATATATTGGATTCTTTGTTTGTGTTTCACATTTGACTCTATAATTGAAAGTCAGTCCCAGAAATTCTTTTTGGAATTAAACTCATTTATGAAAAGTGTCTTAAGATTTGTAATGCACTCAATATTTTAGGACTGTTTTTGAATTTTTTTATTTTATTTTTTCCTCTTTTTTCAAATATTTATTGCTTTTCTCTACTTTTTTAAAATTTATAAATTATTTTTGAGCCAACATTTGATTTATTCATGTCTTCTGTTTTATTTCCATTAATCCAGAGATCAGTAAAGTTCGACAAAACTTATTTCAAATTAATGGTATAGAAAAGAAACCTTTGGCTCTGCCGGAACCCGAAGGACAAGTGGTATCCCGACAAGAGAAGGTGTACGTACCCGTTGAGGAACACCCAGAAGTAAGCACTTTTTAATCCTTATGCCATTAAACCTGAATGATTTGATTTGCATTAATTTGTTTATCAAAAGAATATTAAAATTGAATTAGTTTTGGATTTATTGAATAATAATTTAGTTATGATATGATCCGTGAATTTCATGTATTTAAACATATGATTACTTTTTGTATTTTAGTATAACTTTGTGGGCAGAATACTTGGCCCGAGAGGTATGACCGCAAAACAGTTAGAACAAGAAACTGGTTGTAAAATAATGGTTCGCGGAAGGGGTTCGATGCGCGACAAAAAGAAAGTAAGTAATTGACTGCCAATTAAATGGATTGTCATTTGCCTTCTCTTCGTTTTTAAACATAATTTCTTATTTGCTTTTATAATGAAATATCAATTTTCATGACTCATGTCTTCTATTCATTCAATTAATGCTTACCTTTAAATGTGGAACCGATAAGTAAATAAACTCTTAAATGACTTTTTTTCTCTTTCTTTCTCTTAAGTGTAAGTCTTGACTCAAATTTAATGATCTCTTATTGTGATTATTCTCTCTTTTTAATGGATTTTCTGTTTTTATGTAAAGTGAAAACTAATTCACTATTTTATGACATACAGGAAGAGGCAAATCGCGGAAAACCCAATTGGGAACACCTGAACGATAAACTCCATGTCCTCATCACTGTCGAAGACACCAACAATAGAGCTAATGTTAAAATTCAAAGAGCCGTCGAAGAGATTAAAAAACTTTTAATACCAATTGTTAGCAATTAATCATTTTCTGACCTTATTTTTAGTACTCTTTTAATGTGTTTTTTCTAAAAATTTCTGTTTCTTTTCAATGAACTCAAACAACAGATCGACGGCGAAGACGAGCTTAAAAAAAGGCAACTCATGGAATTGGCTATAATAAACGGCACTTATCGGGACAGCAGCCAACGAAACAGTAATTCCCATCTAGACCATTCATTTTACTTTAATTTGAATGTATTGCCAGTCGAACAGTGTATGCAATTGGGTTTAGATGCGGAACAGTTACATAAGTTAACGCCAATACCGATGGCGTTGACAACACCCTTAAGACACGCTCACTCGACGCCATTAGGCGCACCACTGATCATCAGTTCGCGCCAGTTCTCAGTGCCAACCAGTGCCGCTCATTTAATCAACGGTAGTGGACCGCCACCCCTGATTGCCCCCGACACAAGTCTTCTATATGCGCCATATGATTATCAACAGTTCGCAGCCCTCACCTCAAATGCAGCACTTCTGGCAGCCGCTGATTATCCGACCACTCATTCGGGCACTGCAGTGATTGACTCACTCACATCGACCGGTGGGTTATTTACCCGATAATATTGTTTTTCTTTTAGTTTTTTTTCTTTTTCTATTGTTTTTATTTTTAATTTTTTTTCGGATAATTATTGCCTTCAAATTATTGAAAGATATTCTTATGATTGAAGTGTTATATAAATTATATAAATATTGTGCTATAATTGCAAAATCTGTGATATTTTATAGAAAATTTTTATTCGTTTAAATGTTTTTTATGTTTTATTCACTCATAAGAATTCTTAATTCAATAGAGTTTCAAAAGACTTCTTCTGAGTACTGCATGAGATGAGATCAGAGCTTCAGAGGATTTGGCGCTAAAATCCATTTATCGATGCATTCTCTTAATCAAAGGGGTCCACAAGTGGTCTAAATATTAGATTTTATTATTTTAATGAAAATCGCTGTCAAATTGATATCTACTTAAGACTGAATCACAGATTTTATATAAAAATTTAGACAAAACACGAGAAACAGATATTTATTGGTTTTTAATAGTTTTTAACTCTTTTGAGAGGAAAGAAATAAATGTTTTTTATTTATAGTTAAAGCAATGGATAGTTATTTACATAAAAGAATTTAATGTTTAAAAATAGTTTAAAAATCAATTATTTGTTAAATGATTTGATTTATTAATATATTTACGGAATTAGTTATGGATAGGAATATAGGAGTAAATACATGTATAACTAAAATCGGGACCAAATCAGTGCCAAATAAGTGCCTCAAAAGAAAAACACGGAATAAGAAATGATTTGATTATTTATAGTCATCTTTTAATTATAATTAATTAGAAGCCAATTGATTGCAGTACTCTATTTAGTTTTATTAGTTTTGGCAGCTATTGATTGATTGATTGATTGATTATTATATTTATTTTTGTCTCAAAAGTTCGCAAAACAACTCCTTTTTGTTGAGATTTATTTCATTTGAAAAATTGTTTGAATAGAAATTTTTTGTCAAATATTTTCCGCTTTTTATTTCTTATTTATATTTATTTGTTTTAAAAGTCAGTTAATTATAAAATAGTTTCCGGAGAAAAGACATGAAATGATTGTCTCCTCTCTATCTTCTGATTATAATTATTTAAATTTTAGGCCAATTCTACTTCAAAAACAGTTATTAAATTAATTACTTAAATGCGATTCTCTTTTGTTTTATTTTAGAATATATTTTGTGTTTTTTTTTGTTTGGAATCTATTTTATATTTTTTAATATAAATATATCTTTAAATAAAAATCCAATCATTGAATATATAAATGCAGAAAATCATCGATCATTTCCTTTGCTATGAAAAGAGTTATCATTTGTTTGATATTTCTTTGATATTTCATTGAGAAAACTATGACTTGAATTGACTTTTCCTGTAATATACTATTCATTACTTTTTTAGTCTATTTTATAATTTTAATTATAATATAATATAATATAATTATTACTATATTTAATATTAAGTTAATATATTATTATTATTATTAATTTCATTAATGCCTTTGAATAGTAGTAACTAATGCTTTGAATTTATCATTTCTTCTACTAATCACACCTTTTGTCGCCCTGTGGTCTGTCTGTGCTGTCGTCAAATCATAGGTACTGCTGGGAAGGATAAGAGACAGCGTAACACAACTAACCGATACCTGCCGTACGAAACTGTCGCTACCACACAAAGGCCCGCACAGTCTTAGAGACACTCAAATGAACTGTTTGTTTGTCTGAACTGCAAAACACACAAAAACCAAAACATATTTTGAAGTTTTTATTATTACAACAAATGATTAATAATTTGACAAAAATCTCTTTGACTTCACAACTTAATTAACTGTACTTACTTATACTCTTAATTTTACCATTTGTTATGTTATAGTAATTATGAGAACAAAACAAAACATCTCTGAAATTCCTAAACTGGCCTTGATAATGTTGATAATGTTGATGATCTGACAAACAATCAATTACTACAAATTAATTAATTAATTTTATTATAACTATTAATTTGTAAATTAGTGTAGAAATGGTTTATTCAAATATTTTTCTCGTTTTTTGAGTACAAGAATTTGTATTTTTCGCTATAATTTAGAAGTTTTTATTTCTTTAAAATATTTGGCGTTTTTTTTCTCTCCATTTGTTCTGTTTTTTGAGGACTAAATTATAGAAAAATACTTTAATTCTATTATTTGAATCTTAAAGTAATGGAAATCCATTTGTTTTTAATGGTTATCCACTGGTCTATCACTTAAACCTCATGAAAATCAGTTATATTTAACTTTAATTTTCAAATAATTGAAAGCAATAAAATGCTGTGCAATTCAGTGTCCAATTCAGTGTCAAATTTAGAGCCAATAATCGTTTTGAAACTATTCTTAAAGTATTGTATTTTGTTTTAATCGTTGATTTTATTTAAAGTCTGCGTTTGGATTAAACTTATCTTTGAAACTATTCTAAACTTTTATTAGAATTTACAGAATTTGTTAAAAGAATTATAATATTAAATATAACTTTAGGTAAGTGTTAGACATATGTTTGGAATTTCAATCAAATTGAATGAAACTATTATTTAAAAATGACTTAAATATTATATTATAATCAAATCAACTCTCGGTTTAAATTCTTTATAGAATTTAAGTAATATTTAATTAAAAGCAATAATTTATTTGAAATGAGTCTCAGATTATATAATATTTTCCAAAATTCGTACGAATTTTGTAATTCCTCTTCATTTGATGCCAAAACACAAATACTTTAAGTAATTTTATTTAAATAATTGTAAACTTAAATAAAGTTTTTTTTTGAAATAAAACTAATTAAAAGTCATCCGACAATTAATGACTTATAACTTATTTAATTTATTAATAAAATTATATATATTTATAATATAACTAATTGTTTAATATTTAAGTGTTTAAAAAGTAAATACCAAGGTAAATTAACAATATTTTAAAGTATTGAATACAAGTTCAAAGGAACTTTTATTGGGATTAATTCATTAAATAACTATTTTTACTTGAACAAAAGAACAACTTGGTAAAGTATAGTTATAAATATTCAATTATTTAAAGATCTTATTATTATTATTAATAAAAATTTGATTAATAATTAAAATTAATAATAACTAAGAATTTCTTTTAAATCTAACGAATAAAAGATTAATAAAAACTTAATTCAAACAAAAACTGAATAAAAGATTATTTGACCGCCGATTGTGTCGACGGTTTGGCTGACGGTTTAGTCGGTTTGCCTTTCAATAGGACTTTCAAAAAGAGTATCGAAAAGTCGTCCCCCGTCTGAAAGTGTCTGAAAGTCTTTATTTTTAAACTTTTCAAACATTTATTAAATAATTTTTTATTAAAATTAATTAAAACTTTTAATAAATTAAAACCATTTAAACACAAAAAACAGTTTATTTTAAATAATAACTAATAAAAAGAATTTTGTTTAAATCAAATGAATATAAAACTAAATTAAAATAAAAACTGAATAAAAGAACGAAAAAGAAATTATTTGGTCGACGTTTGTGTCGAAGGTTTAGCCGCAGAGGCTTTCGGTTTAGTCGTAGAGGCTTTCGGTTGAGCCCTGGAATCACTCCTCCCGATATCTGCAGATCTCTTTGAAAGTATCTTTGAAACTCCGCCGGCAGTGGAAGCGACCGGACCCGAGAGAGCGGAAGTCTCCTCACTCTCTAAACATTTTCTTCAATTAATAAAAGATTAGATTTTAAGGATAAGACTTACTTTGATTTCTTTGACGACAGACGACAAGAATGACAATTGCAATGATGACAATCACCACAACCAACACAATAATGATTACAACGATTAGCACTGGAAATGGTTTCTCTTCTTCAGGTTCTTCAGTCGTTGTAGTCGTAGTCGTTGTAGTGGTTGGGGTAAACTTCGAACAATTCATTAAAAGTGTTGGATTTGTTTCACACTATTTATAATAAAAGACAATTGGATTAGAAGTGAAGACAAAAGAGAGGCCTCACATATA
>JAQIXI010000917.1:0-17298 GCA_034700165.1 Galumnidae sp. Gr-Ori-00277 | reverse complement strand
TGAAAAAATGTGACCAAAAGTCCTCTATTACTGCACATTATCTCCGCTTACAATTGGCCTCAAATGCAAAAAAAAGGGCTCATTTGGTCCTGAATTTCTGGTGGGTGGGTGTAAAACGAAACTATATACTACACCTACTGCGTAAATGTAGTGAAAAACTATTTCTTTATAGTTTAATAACTTTTATGTAACTTATTTTGAATAAAAACTCTTTTAATGCTTTAATAAGTAATTTAAAAAAATAGTTGAAATTAAGTGACAAATCATTTATTTGGAAAAAATGATATAAATATGAATAATGTTTTGGAGAATTTATACAATTATTTAAATTTTAAAACAAAAGACAAATTCTTCTTAAAAATGTTATGAAATTAAATATCGATTTCACCCAAAAATAAATTCTTATCACTGGAACCGGAGAGCACTACAAATAAATTAATGAAACATTAAATTAAAGGATAGAGAAGACAAGTCTTACAAATAGGTTCAGTCGGATGGAAGACTACTTCATTGACAGAACCCAAATGTCCCGGAAGTTTATAAAGAATCCTCTTATAAGTCACGTCCCAAATGTAAACGAATCGATCGGCAGAACCGGCGCTCACTTTAGTGCCATCGGGAGACCACGAACACCGTAATAGATTCTTCTCAAAGTTGTGCTGATGTCCGGTCAGGGTTTTAATGCATCGGTCCTGAGGTGCAAACGGACGGATATCCCAAATGCATACTTTATGAGAGGAAAAATTGAAATTTTCTTTAATTTTTAATTGTTTTCAAAATGAAAACTTACGGGAATTATCCATAGAATTGGATAAAACGAAATTTCCGTCGGGACTGAGTGACAGACCGGTAACGGTATCGAAATGACCGGACATTGTGTATAAGATATCATTTTTACGCAAATCATAGACTTTAAGAATATTTTCGATTCCAGAAAAGATAATTTGATCTGAAGTGTCATTGAAAGTGATTGCAGTTATTTGATACTTGTCTTTATGGACAGAAACGAGTCCTCTCTTTCTTGTGTCCCAAATCTTAACATTATAGTCATCGCCAGCACTGCATAATAGTTGTGATCTTCGCGATGGATGACAACAGTTGACGATTGATTGATGAGCGTTTAATTTCTTAATGCGAGCGCCGGTCTGTGTGTCCCAAATAGCTATCGATCGGTCAGTACTGGCACTGAATAGTAAGTCTCCATCAAAAGAATACTGCAAATCAAGTATCGCTCCCTTATGTCCACTAAGAACAGCATAATTATCACATTCGCCGTAAGTGTTCCACAAAACTATTCATCAAAATTAAGAAAATTGATTTCAATTTAATAACAACTCTTTGAATGGAAAACGATTTCAAATATTTCTAACACTTTATGTCTTTAGTCAAGACATTAGACATTACATAAAAATAGTGACAAATCTATCAAATATTGTATTAAATAAAATGATATAAAGGACTCACAGATATCTCTTTCTAAACCTCCGGAACATAAAGTATTGCCGTTTGGATGAAATTTAACGGAATTCACTTCAGATTTGTGTCCACTTAAGAGCATAATCGGCGACTCAAGACTTGAAGTACGAGTGACACCCTTTCAAACAAATAATCAATTATTATATACACTTTATTGACATTTAATTAACAACAGTTTCTTAATCGTAATTAGAGTTTATAAACAATACAATTATTACCGAATCAATGATTGACTGATTGTTTGATGAAAGTGAGAGCTCATCGTTTCGGGACTTTTTGGCCAAAAACGGAACCAAAGAATCATTTGTTTGTCTTTTGTTTGAATTGATGGGCATTTTGTCCGATAATTTTTATAAATTTAATTCGGTTTTAACTCAAAAAATAATTTCAATTGTTTTCACTAAAAATGTGTTTTGAGTTTTCAAATTCAAAACATTAGCTTTGAGTCAACTCTTGGACTCAAGAGATGGCATTACCTCTACTTATAATTCTTAATAAATTCTTTGATTCTTTAATCAAATATTAATTTATTTAATTAAATAATCCTTTAATGACATTTTAATGGTCTTGCAATGATCTTGTTTATTTTTTTTTTTTTTTGCAAATTTTTATTTTTATTTGATATATTATTTGCTTATAAATATATAATTGTTTATACAATAATAATATTCGGTTAAAATTCTATAATATTTTGAGTTTCATTTTAAGGATAACTTTAACAGATTTAATACGGATTATCCATTAAGATATAAAATTAACATGATAAGTTATTTTACTATTACAAATTAAATAATTAATCTAGTATTTTAGGTTAAATAAGTTTAGTAATAAATTTAACTTGTTTAACTTTCAGTGAATTTATTGATCAAGGTTAAGTCTAATGAAAAATGTGGGAAATATGTCATCAATTTATATATGGATTTGTTTGCAACAAAAGACAAGTGGGGTTTGAAAAACCACTATTTCCCTGTTTATTGTCGGGGTAAGTATACCATCCAAAGCAAAGAAAGTTGAAGTTTTTGTTTGCTTACTTTCGGTGATCGTCAACGATATCATGGATACTATAATAGGTTCCGACAGCAAAACCCAAAAAACCGAACGCAATGATGAGTCCATTTTTTAAATACATATAAACTCTTGAAGAAAGTTCTTTTGAATTGAAATAATTTTATGATTAAATATAAATTATATGAAATGAAATGTGGACTCACTCTTCTTCTCTGTCCAGAATGTGATGGTATGCAAAACGGGCGGAAATATTAACGCAACGATACTATTATTCAATGAATTTTAACAGAAAATTCAACAAACAATTTGTACAAACCTGCATGATACAGCTCCCATTAACGACAAAATTAAATCAAGTTTAGGTATGAGAATGGCCAAGATAACTTTAAGTTAATCAAAATTAAATTATATTGAAAATATATAAAACTTACATGTTAATAATACTAGAATTACTCGAAGTCCGTAATCAAATAATTCGATTATAATATTTCTGAATTTATTAGTTTTCTTAATATTTTCATCCAATTGTTTGTGAATTAGAGGCCAAAGCGAATGAAAGGCGACATAGAATTGGACGCCATATGACACAGATATGGCCAAAGAGTACAACAATAGAATACTGTTATATAGGGGCTCATCGGGAAGGGATAATGTAATACTGGCGGACACCTCATCACCATATTTGAGATAACCCAAGAAACCGACGGCTGTGTAGAGAGACATCACAATAAGGATCGCAATATTTATGACACCAAATGTTTTGGCGAAGTTTTGCGGACTTTTCATCGATCGATATAAACCCAAAGTCTGTTAAAATTATATTTTTTATTTTATACTATCCTTTGAGTTAAATCCAAATAATTTTAGTGAAATTTTTATGAAGAGATGACTAAAGAGGTCTGAAATTATAAAAATAAGCGTTTTTACGAATAAAGTAAATAATGACCTAATTTTCCGTTGTTTTTAACTGTTTGAGGCTATTTTATGTATTTTTAGTCAATTTATAGTTAATTATTAATCATTATTGGGTCAAAAATCGTCTAAAAATTCTAAATTGCTTCTTTTGTAACTTGGAAAAAGTCTAAACTTATATTTAAAATCGCTCTAAAATGATTTATTTTGTATATAACCAAGCTCAGGAATACTATCTAATTGAATTTTATGGTCACTCACATCAACGAATTTTACAATTATTTCCAAAAAGTACTAAAAACTTGGAGGGTCTTATTTTTCAAAAACCTAGGGAGGATTTTGTCAAATTTTTAACTCTATTGTAAGTTTCTGGAATACCCTCTATTAGTCATCTCTATTATTATGTAAAGTCATTTTCTATTATACTATTATACTAAGAAACATACTACAGTTATTCCTTCGTAAGTAAAGATAGTTGTGCTGAAGAATTGTGGGATTTTAGTGGAAAACAATTTGCGATCACTAATGGGTTGGTTTTGATTGAAATCAGTGACCAAATTGTAGATAATTATCCCAAACGATCCCAATTGGAAAATATTCGCAAACATTGAAGCGATCGACAAATGTTTGATATTCTTGATAAAACTTATCAAGATAATAAATGGTAAGATATAATACAAAAAGTCTTCATCAGACATATTGGAAGCACTGCCCACTTCTAAATTTACAAAAAACTAAACTCAAAATTTGTGCAAATCTTCGACAAAATGTATTAGTTCTCACTTTGCTTAGATTTTTGGCGATAAACAGATAATAAGCGCAACAGAAACCCATTTGTGCTAAGAATAAGAAGAATATAACTGTAAAACGAAACCATTTGGAGAACCGTCTCAATGGTGTCGGCCCTTCATTCAGCACTTTCTCCGCCAACTATTAAAAGAATAAAAATCGAAATTCAATGTTATTTGAAAAACAAAAACTGTTTTATTTAATGACTTCTTCGTAATCCATCACTTGTTGGGGAGAATTGGTTTTTTGGGCCAAAAAGTCATTTATTTCTATCAATTGATGAATACATGTGTGACACAGAAGACCAATAATAGGCGTTCCTAAGAATCCTATTATAATTCCCGAATAACTGAATATAAAATGAATATAAATTTAAAATTAATTATAATTTTTTTTATTTTAAATAAATTAATTATTTTGTGAAATACCTGAACGCTATGGGCATCGCAAGAATTCCAGTGCCGATATAACTTTTTAGTAAATGCATCAAGGCCTGTAAATAACTAGTCTTTCCGGAAGGTTGTACTCCCATTTTTTTTGGTTAAAATTTAACTCTCAAAGTATGAGTTCGAGGTATGAAAACTTATTATTTGATGGCTTTTGAGTTTTCTTCCGTAAAAATACCAAAAATGTAAAAACATATCACATATGTTCCGCTAATTTAATGAAAATCCAATTTATATTCTGTTTGAAAAATAATTTATATAAACCAAATGTTTGCTCTAAATTCTGAATGAATCAAAAATAATAATTTTTATGACTAAACTTTTATATTCCACTCATTATTATTAATTTGAGTTTAAATCTCTTGTCGTAAAATAATATGAAATTAATTAATTATTTCAGACTTATATTTATTGAGCAATAAATTATAAAAAATATATACTAGATTCTAGTACATTTTTTATTCTAGTTACTAGAATAAAAATGAGATTAGGACACTCGCCAGAAATTCATTTGTTCGAAACTTAGTTACAAGTAATCCTTTAACCCAAAACCTATTTGACCATATTTTTAAAAGCTTCTTGTTAAATAAAAAAAATTGATTTATGGAAAACATCTTAAAAGTTATTTAAATCAATAATATATATATAATTTAAAGTTGAAGTACTCTTCAATTGAATCGTTTATTAATATATTATTAATAAAAGTTATGAAAAAAATGTGTTTCGAGGAAATATTTCTGATCGATAAAACTATCAAGCTTATTAATCAAATTTTTATCATAGATTATTTTATGATTGTTTTGATTAAACGTTTTATTGAAAGGATAAAGCACCGAATATGCTATAAAGTATCAAGGTTAGCCGCCACATGTCAAAAGTGGAAGTAATTTGTAGATTGAAATCAGTGAAGAACTCATAGGAATTATTATGACATAAGAAAGTTGTGTCGTTTGACATAATTCACTTAAATTCTCAGTAAGATTTAAGCAATAAATAAAAGTTGGCATTGAACTAGCTAAATATTTATCAGCTTCTTTAAAAATAATGGCCAAGTGTTGGCTCTTTTGTTGGCTCTGACTTTGAATTATTTGCGAATTTGAAGGTCAGACCTATTTATTCAAAAAATATATTTCTTTTAAGTTTACACTTTTGTTGTCTATTATTCGGTAAAACTTTTTGCTGAAACTCTTTTTTGTGTATTTATTGTCAATGGGTAGAAGTGGCTCCAGGCAAAATTACATGTCCACCAGATGTCCATTATATGGTCCAACTCATAGCCCACCACTGAAATTATACATTCGTTACTTTTAAGCAAATACGGCATTAGTTTTTCAGCTGTGCTCTACTCACACATATTCTACATTTACTTTCTCTAAAATTTCTATTTTTGCTCTAAAATTGAGAATTATTAGAGGTGAGCATGCAACTCACCATTAAACTGACCATTCAAATGATCATTCAACTGACCATGCAAAACAAAACTATTTTAATTACAGATTCAATGATCTGCAAATTAAAGCCAAACATTTTATGGAGACTTTTAATGTCATAATTTAGGGAAATATAGCCATTCGCCAACTAATATCATTAATTGAGGTTGCTCCTTATTTAATTTGAGCAATAATTAAATAATTAATGCACCAGGGTTATATAATTAGTGAATAGGGAGAGAGAATGAGCAGAATTCCTAAGACAATGCTTTGATTCTTTAAATTCTTATTAAATAAGAGTTAAATTATTAAATAAGTTTTTTTTTGGAAATTATTAATTAAAAGTAAAATAAAGTTAAAAGTTAATGATTTGTGGAATGGTTTGAAAAATGGAAATTTGAAGTCATATTATTTAAGTGAAAGCCTTTTCCACTGGAAGGGTATAAATGGGTATATTATTCATAGTAGATATTATTCAGTAAAGCGTTGGTCAGATCAGTAATGCATTGCTTAGTTTTGATGAGATTTTTTGAGCCCTAATATGTCCGTCCAGTAACTGTTTCCTCACTATTATAGTTATATACATAAAAGAATGAGTCATAGGTTTGAGCCAAAAATAATAGCTGTGAAACCCGTTCAATACGAGTGGAGGAGAGAGAAAGTAGAGAGAGTGGAAAGAGTGGACCAAACATTTTTCTGTCGATATTCACTCGTTATTTACCATTTCTTTTGATCTTCAGCTTCGATCCAACAAAACCGAGTCCTCACTTGTGTTAGTGCTGTCGATAATCTTTTTAATGGCGTTATTTCGTGTTTTGCCGCATATATGGTCTCCTCGGAGACCAACCACTGCTCAGACAAAATGTATTAGAAAAATATCATCAATGATTTATATCTCAATGACGACGACATTCAACCACTCTTTAGGCTCAGGAGAAATCATTTTAATTTCACTTCATTTTTGTTTATTTCATATTTTTCTAAAACCATTCCTTCGATAACTTCTATTCGCTTCGATTCTCGAGTTTTCATATTATTCTGTATTGAAAATCAATAAAAAAAATGGGTTTTTTGTTCCGGTATTTAAAAATTGAATGGAGTGGTGATCAATAGTCTAGGTTCATTAACTCCTTAAAAAGAGGAAACAAGAGTTGTGAGGGGTTGTGATGATGCAGATGTACTCTTCAATTTATACAAGGGTAAAACACATTATATTGTACGGACGATGTAAAAAATATGCCAACACTTTGACTATTGTTAGCTTTGAAAACAGGCCTTTCAGTACTGACAACAGAATAAAAGAGAGACAGAAATCAGATCAATGAACGGATTGACTAAACAATGATTAGACCAACAAAATAGTGGGCATTCAATGACCAGTACTTTCATTTGGAAAATGCTTTTTTAGGCTAATATCGAGTGGAAGAGAGGGAAAGCTTTTCATTATGATTGAGTGCTTGGCTTTACTGCAATGCATAATATGCTGAACACATTCTAAAATTCAATTCATTGGATTCCTTCAAAGAGGAATATTTGATCCATTAATGTGATGCCTATTATGAGGCGGTGACCCAGCTCATATATTGAATTTCGATTCACTTATCGATTTGTTTGATGCTATTTTACTGAAATAAATGATCTTGGTTCAATTGGTTAATGTTGAAGTTAACATGATCAATCATAATTTACTCGATATTTTATTCTGAAAATGACATCGGATTAAGAACTGAACTCAAATTAATAAATTAAATCAATTTTTCAATTAATAAACTTTTCTAATCTTAGTATTTAACAAATTGTTTTTAACAAGGACATATTTATCAGACTTATGTCTAAATCAGAGAAATATTAGTTAATTCCGAAGAAATGATTAAATGAAAGTTTTTTAAAACAAATGTTAAACAAATTGAAGAATAATTTGATAAAAAGTTATAAAGATTTTTGTTTTATAAATAATCAGTTATTTAGTGTCCGTCAGAGAAGTTATCAAATGCTGAGTCAAAACAAAAAAGAGAAAAATCAATAGTGAGTGAGGGGTTAGTCCTTCTCTATGTAAATATCATATATTCATCAAACCTTAAAAATAAAGTAAAGGTTTATATTTCAGTAGATTTCAGTCGATAATAAAAGGATCAGTCATTCGTTGTAATTGTTTCGGTAAAAAAAGCAATTCTGTGCGATATTTTGTTTGTGGGCATAAAAATTGATTTGAAAAATGATAGATATGTCTGAAAGGAGAAGTGCAGCAAAAAATATTGATACCCTCATAATTATGGCAGTTTAGCAAACAGTCTGCGCTATATTCTGTGCTCAGTCTGTGCTGAGTCCAATCCTTGTGTTTAATACGAAGAAAAATAAAGCATAACATGAGGCCATCACTGGCCAGTATGTCGTAAAAGGGTTATTGATCTTCTGTGCCGACATTATATACTTGTTTTGCTTCATATGCTCTGATAGTCGGCATCCTCGCAGTCTCGCTGTCTGTGTACTATTCTGTGCAATATCCTTAACTCTATCTGATGTCTGCCTATTTTTTGGAATGCAGTGCAATGCGTGTCCAAAAACAATATCTCTATTACTGTAAGCCTTCCTTTACTATTATTGCAATACTAGGGCTACACATAATCTAATAATAAACAAAATTCATGTAATTCTGATCCACTATTTTAGCGAAAAGTCTGTCCATTAGTTGACGAAAATATTTTAGGAATTAAATCAAAATAAAAGTTTTATCTTTTTTTTGTGTTTTTCAGGTTTTGCGGCAAAATTTTACTCAAATGCAAAATATGAGCAAAAGATAAGTAAAATATCTTCAAAGAAAAGTTTAAATTATTCTTTTGTTGTGATTAGAGGTGAGGGATGTTATGATTGGGAAGCGCTTATGAGTTGGTTTACTTTCGATGCCATAAAATAAGGCGTTTAAGTCAAGGTCTTCAGTACCATATATTTGTCAAACTATCGGCAAAATAACAATAACGAGACTTATTGTGACGGATATATTGTCGTAAAGACTACCACTTTTTCCATATAAATCCACTTTTTTTGTTACAAACTATGCATTGAATCGCATAAAAAGCTTTCAATTCTTTCGTAAGAATAGAAAGATTTGAAATTTAAGTATAAAATCAATTGAAATAAAGAATTTGAAAAATAGTATCAAATTTGAACTTAAACTCAAATTGAAAGATAAATGACCCAATTTATTCAGCAAATAAATAGCAGGTTATTTGACTCATTGCCTCAGGATATCACTGATAAGTGAAAGTAGAGTCAAATAAATTTGAGTGTATTAGCCATTCAACTATTTTAGGTAAAAACCTTGGTCAATTCTATTGAGAGTATGCAAATTAATTGTTACATCTGTCACAAGTGATTCTCACTCACAAAATACCATAAACTGAGATAAATGTCAAAGAGCTCAGACTTACATTCAAATTAAGGTCGACTATTGTGTGCTATAGTTTTATTAACAAGGATTGGTAAATGATTGATCAAGGACCACTTAGAAAATCTTCAAACCATAAGAAGTATTTAATTTTAAAGTAATTCTAAGAAAATATCAATTTTAAGACTTAAAACATTTTATTGAAACAATTAGTGAAATATTAGACTATTTCTGAATAAATGGTTTATTTAATTCTAATTTCATTTTAAAAGAAAATTTCAATTAAGAGCCGAAAAGTTTATAAATTTAATAGAAAAGTATCCGACAAATACTTTTGAAAGTGTAATCAATCACTTGAAAGACATCTTTTGTTTGGTTTATGGTTTGATTTAACTCATAAAACATGTTTTATTTAAAATTTCACAAATGTTTTCCTTCATATTCTAAAATAACGGAAACCTAAATAGTGATCAATATTAGGATTTGGTCTCCTTTTCCTCAGAACTCACAGTTAGAGCTCAGAAGGACTTTCGCCAGGAATGCAATAAAGGGATCGTTTGCGGTCTCTCCACTAACTCTCTTAAAATTCTCTCTTAGAATACATTATATATCCATTATTTTCTTAGAAAACCAATAGAAAGACAAACGTTTCAATACATTCATCAGAAAGAATTTGCAAAACTTATGGTTACTATAAGTATTTTAAAGTGAGCCGAATAACACTTTCCTCAATCCCTTGACCCAAATAATAAATATGGAAAGTTTTGTCTTTCAAATTGATTTTTGTAAAAATCATCTTTTCTTCAATACTGACGACTCCTTTAATTGTAGTCTAATTTCCAAAATTATTTTCATTTAATCTTTTGTCTGACCTTTGAATAAGATTTTGATTAACTTTTATTGTCGTATAATATAATAAATCCCTTAATTTTAATAATAAAATAATCATATATTTATTGAAAATGTCCTTGGTTATCCGTTTATTATCCCTGTATACCAGTAAGAAAACAATAGTACAATTATACTGAATAATTAATGACAACATGGGATTAGTAAATGAAATGGGAATTGAAATAAATGTCAACAAATCAGATGATATTATTGAGTTACTGGACATTTGTTTGCAATGGCCTCATATCTTGCAAGATTGAGATTTGAAAATCTCATGATAACTATAATTGCATAGAATTGGAGCTTATTTTTAAGGGAAATCAGTGTTTGAGCCGTGAATTGGGGACAATTGCTTTTATGCCATTTCTATGTTAGTCTCTATGTTAGTCATCAAAAGTCGAGCGCATAAAAAGTATTGGACTTTTGAAAGTGACTCAAATGTTTTAGTGATCAATGACTCGGAATGATCGCAATCTACTGACCGGACAAAAGACAAGACAAATCACTTTTTTCTTGTTTTCCATATCAAAAACTTCAACTCTTGGAGTCGTAACGATCGTAAAGATTACAATCCATAATGAAGTGCCGATAAAATACCATTAAATCGTCGAATCTCTTAATCACTTCATTTAAATGTTTTTTCTTAAATTGCATTGAATTTCACTAAACATCTCTTTCTTTATTCAATTCTAAGCCTTTAAAACAATATTTTGTTATCTTTTGAATTCATTTTTTAGCAAAAAAAATTTTTTTAACAAATAAATATCTAAAAATGAACTTGTCACAATTTACTTTAAAGCCATGTAATTCATGCAAGTTTAGCATAATAACAATTTAAAAACATTATTGATCATCTGTATCTAGAAACTATCTAAAATGTATCTAGATTCTATCTGATAGTATTTAACTTTGATTATTCATTAGTAATTTCTGAGTATTTAATGAGAAAAGAATTGATTCGAAAGTATTAGTGTTTGTAAATGTTTTGATGTTTAGTGTTTAGCGTTGGCTAAAAGTTATTAAATTTTGGATGAGTTAAAGACAGTTAAAGACAGTTAAAGACTTGTAAATAGAATTAATGATAAAATGTTTAGAAAAGTTATGTTGTGTTTGTGTTTGTGGACAAAACACACAACTCTTATATAGCGCTTAATTTATTGCATTTATTTGTCGTTAGATTCGATAATTGGATGTCTTGTTGGATGACTTGCGATGACTTGTCATTACCGACACATCTCTTCTTTATTGAGAATTATGAGAGTATGAGTTCTTGTTATAACTTGTAAGTGAAGTTTCATGTCTTGCAATATGTGTATTGAACTCAAGTTTTTTTAACTAATGGTTCTGACATTTGCTATACTTTCGATCACATATGCCGTCAGTCATATCATTATAAATGCTTTCTCTGAGAACAGGAACGACCACATCATTCTATATCATAGGTTTTAGATGAGCTTGTCCAAATTTGTCCAATTTTTATAACTTCACACAAATGAAATCAATTTTCTACTGATTATTCTCACTGAGACCTTGCTCAAATTAAATTATTCTACCCTTTAAGATGGTGTGAGTGAAGTGAAAGTATGGCTATCCTTCAAGAAAGCCATATATCGGTTTAATTGAAGTTAACATAAAACTATTGCTTTTTATTTTTAGTCGTATTCTGATATCAATAAAAACTTTGGTCGCAATCGGTTTTAGTGTCAGAGTTTCACTTTAGACTTATTGATGTCGTGTCTGATGTGCTGTTCCGATCTGTGGATCGATTTAATTTTTCGTTATATATATAAGACCGCAATGAAGTCGTGTATATCTTAATAGAGTGAGTCATAGTCGTAAACTAGCCCTCCCTCAACAGCATAAAACTTGATTAGCCGACAAAATTGCTCCCATAAACAGACTCTCTCTCTCTCTCTCTCTCTCTCTCGCTCTCGCTCTCTCTCTCTCTCTCTCTCTCTCTCTCTCTCTCTCTCTCTCTCTCTCTCTCTCTCTCTCTCCACTGTTTAAAATAAGTTCAAACTTTAACTCAATTTGATTAAAGACTTGTGTTTTTTGGGTAAAAACCACTAAAAAGAAAAGCAAAAAAGCAGTGAATAACACTTAAAAGCAGTTATATTTTCTGAGAAACCGTTCCTCTGGTGAAGTGGTTTTTGGGTAATGTTGTGAGTGTTGTTAGTGTCAAATGTGGAGTCAGTCACAGAACTAATCTTCATTTCGATGGAAAATTATAATGAAAAAGAAGTGACTTTTGTGTAACTTTTTAAGTGATCCAAAAAATAACAGATCTTTCTTTTAATCTGTTTCTTAACCTCTTATAACAAGAATCAGAAGAGTGTCCTCACAGTAGGACAGACTCTGAATGCACTGTAAGGTTGTTTGAGTTAATTTTTTCAAAGAAGGTGTGTTTATGGTGGCAAATGTTTGGTCGTTCCGTCCCTCCAAAAGCGAGTCATCACTCTTCCGATCGATAATTATGTTTTGTTTTTGAAATGACCGCAAAAATGCATTTATAGAAAGTGAAGTCAAAAATCGCGTTAAGACAGAGAGCGGTGACATTTTTCATTGCACTTTGTTTTCCACGAAAAAGACTTTGAATATAACTCCAGAGAAAGTAATAAATTAAAACAATATTCTCGACATTTCTGTGAAAACTACTTTCGGGTCAATACTTGAGTTCTCTATTCTTCGACTCTAATTAATTCGGTTATGTTTTGCACTAAAAATACAATTTTATTGTTCTGTCGATTAAAAAAGTTTTATTTCGATTTTATTTCTTTAATCGAATTGCAATTAATTGAAGGCTATAAACCTAAGGGTCATTAAACAGTATATGCTTGCCCTCCAACTCAGGCAACACTTATCGATAAAAACATAAATTCTGATCGAAATTCTGGAAAAAGTAATTCAAGTTTTCATTGAATAAAATAACATAAACTCTATTCATATTTCACTGAAATTAAGTTCAATGAATACATTTGTCGGACATTTGTCTAAAATATTTCCAACAAATGCTAATTAAAGACAGATTTTGTACATTTTGTGGCATTCAATCGATAGATAGGATTATAATTATAGATAATTAAAGATATCTATTGTTTGGGAAAAAAGATTTATTTTGAAATTCATTGAAATAAAAGTTTCAAAAATGTATACAAAATAAAAGGTTTTGTGAAAAATTGTTTAAAACTTATTGTATAGAAAACTCGGGGCACACGACCTGACACGAGAGCAATGCCTTTATGGAAACCAAAATGATTTGTGCTGTTCTATTGATAATATCCTTTTTAGCTATTTGGTAGATCAATCTTTTTCAACGAATGAGTTGAGCCCGTTCTCTATGTCGGAGGTTATGCTCGAGTTAACTGGATTTCCAGGTGCTTAGGCCTACGAGTGACACATTAGTGGGTCAGTCAGTCACTCGATTCGATGAAAATGATATTTTATAGAATCATAGAAAGGTTGGGTGCTGTCAATGCTGTCAGCATTGGTCAGTCACATATAATGAACGGCAATATATATGTGGTTTGCTTTCAATTTTAAACTAACCGCAGATGTGATCTTTAATAATATAATAATAATATGCGAACGGATTGTTGGCCGCAGTTATGGCTCACATAATAACCGATGGATTTATTATTACAATTGTGTTATACTTTGATCTATACTTTTAGGTTATCTCTTCTAAACAGTTATGAAAAGAGTTGAGTCAAAGCTTCAGTCAGAGTCAAAGGCAGACACACAGAGAAAGTCAAATCAGTAGGAGTTTAAGGTATTATGAGTTGCGAACTGGTCGTCATATTGCGTGAGCAAAATGAAAATGCCTTAACCCTAACCCCAAAAGTGATTTTGTGCCTAAAAGTTATGATTGAGTTGCAGTGTTTGCAGTGATAGGTCTGATAGGTTTCATCATTGATTTTCGTTGCCTTAACTACTTTTCAGTTGTTTGAGCTCTGGTCTAAGCAGGCAATACATAGCATACATGCTGTGGGACTCCTGTATTGGTTTTAGCAAAAGTTTGTTCTACAAAAAGAAAGAAAAGATCGCACAGAATAACTGTTAGATTCTTATGAATTGTTGGTTTTGATCCGATTATTCTTAGTGTTTGCGCCGACCGTTCGCTTCATTGAATTGATGAAATTGTCGTCGTTTTGCTTCAGTTTTTGTCTCGATTAGTGTTGGCACAGACTCACAGTTATTAAGAATGTGTGCAACTCTTTGAACATCTAATAAAAGTTCTTTGAGTCGCACCAAAAGTTTTAATTCACGTTAAGTACACACTCTATAATACTTGAGATATAGATCACAGTTGGGACCAGAAAAGGACAGATCTCTTGAAAAGCCAATTCACATATTATTAGTTTCTTTTGGCTCACTTTTGGCTCACTTTTGGCCACTTTATTGCATTTGATTAAACTTTTTTCATTAACTCTATCTCTAAAAAGTTTATCATTAATTCTCTCGAAAGCCTTTCTATTAACTTAATATTTGACTGATTTTGTACTGATTTTGTTGCGAATAATTCATATTTCCTTAACTGAAAGTAAGACAAATAAATATTTGGTCAGTGATTGACAAAACGTATTCCACACTTATTTCAGAACACTTTTATGTTTAAAACTTTTATTTCAAATATTGATATATAATTCAAATCAATATTTAATTGAATGAAGTCTTTGAAGTTCAAAGGGGCAGATGTTCTCTATTGTAATCGATGGACGTCTGATCTGATCTGAATAAAAAGGAGAACTTCAATGTGTGGGTGAATGACGTGTCCACTCACTTGATTAGTTTTGCTCTTAGTTTAAAAACGTTAACCCGTTCTAACCCTTTCCCTTTCATTTGTGTTATGCCGTTATATCTATTTAGTGGAACAGAATTTATTTTAAGCTCTGACTGGTCACTATGTGAGCACTGGTCAGTGTGTGAGCTATGGTCGAAACATAATCTCTCTTCGCTATCATGAATGGGATGTTATTTTATTGGGCTCTTCACGACTCCCGACAGCTTTATTGAAGCCAAGTATAAATCATTCTCATAGTTCTAATTGAAATTCGGGGACATTTAATTTCATTGTGAACTTTGCAAACCCTTAATACTTTTGGTCGTCTGGGAATTTCTCCATTAGTTTACTTCATTTATATAAAAAAGCCACACTATCTCTGGGCCAACACCTTTCCCAGAGACCTATTTTCTAAGAAGACCTGTCCTTCAATCAATGGATCAATGGGTCAGTCATTCAAATACTTTTAAAGGCCATTAAAAATACCGCTCATAATAATAGTCATAAAAAAATCCTTTACCTTAAGAGCACATCATTTACCTTAAATACAACTGATCTATAATTATCAGGTTATTAACGAAAATCCCCATTAAAGGTATTATTGTATTCAATACATTGTGTCCTTGATCAAATATTTTTAGAAATTGTTGAATGTATTGATTATTTGGTGAAACTAAAGCCAAAAATAAGACGAAATAAAATGAAAGTCAAATAAAAAGGTATCAAAAATGCTATAAACGAGAAAAGAGTTGATTATTTGGGAGAAGACAATGAATTTGAGTTGTTTTGTGGTTTAAACGTCAGATATGGCGCACACATTGATTGTATAGTTATGTCGATATAATGTTTGCAATATTTCGGAAGTGAGTCCTGACTTTTCCTCATTTCAAGATTAGTAAACTATTTAGTCTTCCGCATAGTTTTTTATGACCCGTACTCTTTATGCTGTGCTCTCTATTCTATCAATACTTTCCTTAATATATGAAAGTTAAAGATTGTAAGAATCGATGACTTTTTGAGCAAAAGTTGGCATTTCTGGCCATATGGTCGGCACTCGATACGGTCAGCTGATCCTTAAGCAGTTGGGCGCGTGCCACCAGTGCACTACTGCTACCATTGCCAGTGCCAGTGCCAGTACTAGTGCCACGGATTTGCTGTCAGTTTCTCTATTGACGATTGAAACTAAATTATAACTTCAATATTATATACAAAAGAATTTTTGGTTTAAAACTTTGGGTCAAAACCAGGAAATTGGTTCGTCGAACCCTTTAACTTAACTCGTCTCTACTCTTGAGTCCAGTTTCCGTTCATTGCTTTATAAACTGTTCAAAACAACAATTATTTCAAATGTTTAGTCATTATCTTTGAAATGTTAAGAATATAAAAGCACTGCTTTATTGTAGACAACGACAGACGACTTGTTTTTGGCACGTGTTTTGACGGACAGTCCGACCAATCAATACTTTATTCAATTAACTTTTAACCGACAAATTTATTTTTATCATTATATCTATCATTAAATGTTAGAATTGTTCTAATCTGTGCACTCATACAGAGTTATACGACTTTCCTCTTCGTCTCATCCCTTAAAATATGAATAAATTGTGAAATGTTTTCAAGTCTTTAATCGATGACAAAATCGATGTTATATTTCCTTTCATTGCTTAGAGATATACTGATTTTGTGAGAATATATTACGACCATATTATTACCAAGTTATGACCATGGTCATATAAGTAGAGACAAATAGATTGACTCTTAGCACAAATATTTTTATATCAAAATGTTTTCTCGAGTCTCTATTTTTAGCAAAAAGTTATTCGGAAGGCATTTGTATTGATCTCTGATTGCATAGTCTTTGGTATTACAGCACAGCTGTTGACCGGATGCTATCACTAGTAATACCTTTCTTTTTTCATTTGACATATTCTTCGTATCCTTCGTTGTGTTAAACTGTTGACCAAATGAAGCACTGATTTACTTGTATTCTATACATTGGCTCTAAAAACCGATATATTTATTCAAATAATAGAATGGTTTCCGAAAAAGTTTTCAATACATTTTAGCGACCTTTGCCTCGAAGGCACTAAAAGAAGTCTTTTATTACTGAATGAGAGGGAGGAGAGAGAGAGAGAGAGAGAGAGAGAGAGAGAGAGAGAGAGAGAGAGAGAGAGAGAGAGA
>JAQIXI010000916.1:0-17307 GCA_034700165.1 Galumnidae sp. Gr-Ori-00277 | reverse complement strand
CATAACTCTCGAAGAATTGAATGAATTGAGAGAAGGAATTTCTAAGAACCTATTTATTGACAAAGTTTTCAATATATAATAAAATTAATCTTTTTTTTATTCACTATTTTTAAATTTCAATAAATAATTTGATATATTATTAATATATCAATTTACTCAGGGATGGTCAAGGTCCGTTACCCTAGGGGGTGTAGAGGGCACTTTTCCAAAATTTCCTATGGCTATAAATGGCTTTCTATGTGGTTTTTAGGTGTTTTTCTTTATAAAAACATTAAAAACAATAATATTTAACATATTTTAAAAGAATTGAAGCAAAAGACTAAGAATTATCGACAAAAAAATCAATTTTCAAATTTTTGTTCGCAAATTATAAGTGTTTTGAATATTATTATATTATCTCTTGTTTTACTTATTATTTACATCTCTTTTTTGATTTTTTCGTCGAAATTTTTCGCTAATTTTTCCTCAATTTTCTCGAGGGGGTATTCTGCTCTTTTTCTAGGGGGGGGGAGTATGCTCCGACAAATTTTGCTAGGGGATGTCCCCTGGACCCCCTTGCCCATCCCTATAATTTACTAATAAATGATGTGTTAATTATATAATAAGGAAACATCTCTTCGGGTGATATTTCAATGCCTTCCATTTACTGAAATATTTATTGTCTTTAAATATTTCTTTAAATACAAGAATTTGGACACATTTTCCACTGGATTTATAGGGGCATTCTTTTAAGGGCCATAAGAACGTTGGGCACAATTTTAGAGAATGGTTAAGTTCACTTACCGTCTGAGGTGGAGATAATACGCTATGAATAATATTCGTTTTTCTTTATATAAGTTATACATAAAAGTGTATATCTTTTGATTAAAAGTTAATTCAATTAATGTTTTATCTAAAAGTCATTATAAATTCATTCATAAAAATTTGATTAATTGATAACAAAATGATAACTATATTAATATCGCAGTAAATGAGTTGAGGATTGAAATAATAATTTGAAAACTTTTGAATAAATAAAACAATTATTTATATTATAACAACTTTTATTGAAAACCAGAAAATTGTTTTATAAGAAAATAAAATTTTATTATCGAAAGTCTTCATCAAAAGCTGTCAAACATTTCAATTACACAAAAGTAGTTTGTCTTCAATTTAATTGAAACTTTGAGTAAATAATTACTCAAACTTTCAATAAATTGAAAATAATTGAAATGTCTCTGAATTGTAGATAAAAAATGGAAACGATTTAATTCTAAGAAGTGATGGCACGGAATGCACTTCGGGTTCACTTAAATCGAGTTATTCGAAAGATTTAGAAAATATTGAAAAATGGAGTCACAATTCATTGTTTTTCTTCAATTGTGAGGAAGTGCTCACATTTGTTGAATTATTTCGTACTTTTGTTTCAAATCGATCTGAGCCTTCTTTGCGTCCATTTTCTTCCTTTGAGCCAACATTTGCCTCATCTCAGAAGCACTCATATTGAGGTTTAAATCAGTGCCGGAATCACTCAATTGACGGGAAGGACTGCTAAGACTGGACCCACTTTTAGTGGATGTCGGAGAGTCTGGAATTGAGACATTAGTGTGACTTCCGCTACTCGAAGGACGAGTTGTTGTTTGCAGCACTTCATTCGATTCCGTTTGCGATCGACTCACACTTTTTGGAGTCGAACCGCGCGAAGAATTGCCCCCATTTTCCTGTAGAATAGAAATCATATCATTTAATCTTTTAATCAAATTATGAAAAATATAAAAAATGTTGAAATTCTTAACATTTTTAATACTTAATTAAATGTTCTTTAAATTCATTAAATAATTTTCTCAAATTATTCGTTAAAAAACATTTAAAAATTGAATTAAATACGAAATTCTTAGTTTTAATTATAAGTCATTCCTAGAGTTAACATTTTGTATCGATTTTTATATAATTGGGTTTTTAATTCACTATATTTTAAAACAGGAAAAGAAAACTGAATAACAGTTTATCGCCGCTATAATCAAATAAAAACTGAAACCAAATTATATGAATTTCATCAAATAATTAAGTTTATAATCAACTGAAAGCTATTATAAACTTTTTCCAAACCAAAAGAGTTGATTAAAATGACGACTGACTGTATGCTTAAATTCTGAAATCAAGGCATGAAATGTAAGGTTTGGATACTTTCAAAAATTGTAAAACAAATATTTGTTGAATTATTTATCTTTAATTAAGTATTTTAATAAATGTAACCAACAATTAAACATTTACTTTAAATATACTTTAAAGGGAAGTCTTCTCTGGAGGTCTAACTATTCAACAAGTGATCACATTTTAAACACAGAATGAATAAGAAGTAGGTTTTTAGAACTGCTCTCATAAGAAAGTTATTATCACTTTTGAGGACAAACTGAGATAATAAGGTTTGGAACTCAAACCGTAGTTTTACTTTCAAAATGTTTGTCACTATTTTTATTTTTAGGTAATACTTAAGTAATAGATGTAATGAGTATAAAGTTATTGACTTTTACAACATTTTTGGCCATTTTATCCAATAAAGCTTTGGGCGGAAAGACATACAAAAACATTGGGGTTTAAAAAGAAAAGTATTCAATGATCTCAAAATCATTTTATAAAACTTTAAATAAAGAGAAATACAATTTATATTAGATTTTTGATGAAATCTAGATTTAAAAAAAGCAAATAACAAATAATGCAATTAATTAATAAGTTATTAATTGATTAACTTTTTTTTACAAAATATCATAAATGAAATTCCGACCGATTCTTGAGTTTCGAAATAAATTTATGAGTCATTGGATTGGATTTAATCGAAAAAATCACATCATTTCGAGTCATTAAACTTATGTTGAGATGATTTGCATTAATTATAGCTTAAAATACTGTTTCGACCAAAATAGTGAAAGTAGTTGTAAATTAAGTTGTCCTGAACTGTCCCAAACTCACGACTATATTACAAATTAAGTATAGAATTTGTATAGAACTTTGTATAGAATTTTTTTTAATTTTATATATTTTTAATTAATTAAAAGTTTATATTTTGTCAAAAGATTTTAAAAATATATATAAGAATAGATAAAAAACAGATAATTTAAAGTTTGTGAGAATTAAACCGAAACTCAATTTAGCGAAAGTTTAGAAAATCCATATTTTAATTATAGAGTATTTTAAACTTAATTAACTAAATTATATCTAAACTAAATTAATTTAAGTAAAATAAAATAAATTCAAAGTTCAAAATCTTTTCTATAATTAATAGCTTTGAGTTATTCATTGGATCACAACATTTGAATTTTAAGGAAATTGAGAGGTATGTCATCCGTGAGAATATGGCCATACATTAAATCCTATATTAACTTATCTAAAATTACTTTAAAATGTCTCTAAACGTCTGAAATATAGTGAAAAGTTCTCACAAAAAATACTTTTACTGAAAACGTAAAATCAATGAATAAATGACTCATTTATCAGAAAAACGAAACTTAGAAATAAAAATAAAAGAATTTCAGGAAAAGTGGAGAAATAATCGTAAAAATTATTAAAATACTGCCAACAATTGCCTCTAAAATAATTGACTAATTTTTAAAAGTCGTAGAAATTATTGACACTATTGTAACCCTATTGTGACCCTACTATTTATGAAAGCAATGATGAAAGTTATTTATTTAATCATTTGTTTTACGCCCTGAAGTTCTCACTGAAAGACCGGACGGGCGTTAATTTTCAATGAGTATCGATTGGCACTGATTTGCAATCGAGTGAATACAACTTTTGTATTATTAGTAATAATTTATTAGAAATTTTATTACATATCCTTTATTAAGTGGTAATAACTGACAATATGTGAGAATTGCTGAGCGATAGTTCACAATCACAATATGGCACATCATTTGAGATAAAGACAAATAACTTTTTAATGCAATGATAGCGACTTAAAAATAGTTTAGTTTTGAACTCATTTCAAACATTATTTGATAAACAATTAAAATAGAGTCGGAAAATGTCTAACTTTTATTGAAATGAAAAATGGATTGAAATGAGTCTCAAGTTTTACTATTTTTTTAGCGAATCCAAAGAAATGCGGAAATAAAAATTAAATTAATGTCAGATTTTAATTGATTTTTTAAACTAAACAAATATATATTGATATGAAAAACAAGTAATTAGAGGTGACTGACATAAAATTTAGTTCAAAAATACTTTCAATTATAATAAAGTGTCAGAAAATATGAGTCATAAAAATGACTCGAAAACCAAGTTTTACAACAAAACGAAAATCAGTTATGCATTTGAAGAACATTTTGATGACATAAAGTCAAATATCAAATGTATATCAAATATATCAATGAATATTTGCCATCAAATTTTGTTCAGTCGTTTCAGAGATAAAGTTTCATAACAAGTGTATAAACAGATACACATATTCAGAGATATAGTCCACAACAGTTCTGCAACTATTCATTAACGGAATTTCATTTACTTTTCGTCCAAATTTTATGTCTGAATAAATTAAGTTATAATTAATAGATTTAAAACAAAATCAGTGCTCAACAAAAGTGCTAACAATTAAATCATTTAAATTAATCGAAATTCAAATATAAATGAAGATAAGAGTCTATCAGATTATTTGATAAATAGAACTGTAACTCATTCACAGCCCTTGACTTAACATAGTTTTCATTTGTTTTTATAGCACTTTTTTAATGAGATTTTTTAGATTTTATGAATTGCATTCAGTAGTATTGAGTGGTTTTGTATTGAGTGGTTTAGTAGCGAAAACCAATAAAAATTACAAACAATGATATGAATGCATGAAAATATAATTATGTAAAATGTGATCATTGCTTACATTTATGAACATTTTTTAAATGCAATTATTGTCAGTATTTGATATTTAGTGCAAAGTTCTCTAAAGAAGAGCTATTTTACATCAATTCTCTTCTGATTCGTTAAGATCTGGCAATTAGTAGGCGTTCAATGAATGCGTTTACAATACATAAAACATTAACCAATTCTAAGCTATCATTTGATTAACTTATCAATTATTTTATTATTTTTCGTTTGTTATCAATATTTAAATCTAAAATATTTTATGTGATAATTGTATTTAGGAATTCGTGACTTTAAAAGTTCAGACGTGAAGAGAGAGAAAATTTAATGAATTTTGAGTATCGAATGAATACCATTTAGTTTTAAAGATAATTACATTTTTTAACTAAAATGTTCGTACATTTCAGGCGTCTATAAAGTGTTTATTAAATATTAAATAGTTTTAGAAAAGGCTTTTCATTTGGCAATAGTTTGTATGAATCATTTGGTCTCATAAGGAAAGAGAATCCCAAAACTAAACATAAGAACCCTTTTTAACGAGAAATTAATAAGAAATCCCACAAATAATTTACATAATAAAAGGGAAAATTACCAAAGCTATGGGTGAAAGGGCTCAGGAGATAAATTTGCAAATAAATGCTAAACAACTGAAATGGAGAGTTGTATTAGTAATGAAACGTTGAATTTGTTTAAACATTAATGAATTATTTATTAAAATAAAGTTTAAAAATTAGAGTCTATTAAAAGGTGTAATCCCTTTGAAAGAGGTTAGAGTAGAGTAGTTTCGACCCCTTTTGACACACATTTCTCTTTGAATTGAGATTATGAAAAGGGAAACAAAAATATTTAACTTTCGATACAAATGTAATGAAAATTTAAAAATAAACGAAAAGCAATAATAAAACTAACGGTTAAGCAATTGAACGAAAAAAGGGATAATTGTGTGGAAAAACTGACGGCAAAGAATCCATCCATTGATTCATTCATTCATTCGATTGTTAGGAAAATACAAATTAAACAGAAATTAGTTTTATAAGCGTTTCGTTGAAAATAATAAATAGAAATTCAAATTCATGTGAATATGTCATGAATTGAATGAATTTAAGTGAAGGACAGCACAAAACTAATGGTTTTATTTGAGGAAAATATCGAACTTTAATATTGTTTACTACTCTTCGCACGAAAATCACTTCTCTATGACTTAAACCTCTTTTAATAAACTTATTAACGAAAATCAAAATCAATTATAAACTGTTAATAAAAACTCACCAAAACGGGAGGCGTTTCTCCTCCACTACTGACAGATCCGTTGTTGGCATTAGAGTTGTCTTCAGTCTTCATTTCATTAGGTTTAGAGTCGTCGCTATCTTTGTCTCCATTGACAGTAACTTTAGGTTCATTTTCCACCGTTTCGGTGGTTAGAGTTGTCGGAGGAGTCGACGAATCATTATTTATATTATTAGAGAGGGGTTGGGGTTGAGGTTGGGATTGGGTTTGGGGTTGTGGTCGGGGAACAGGAGTTTTATAGTGAATAACATTGGATTGAGTGCTCTTAACCACAATTTTCCTCTCTTTATACCATTTGTCCGCCAATTCGTCGACGACTAATAGTTTTGTTTCGTTGGGAATGGATTTAATCCGTTCGACGACTTGTCTGTGATTTTCATTAGAAATGTTAACCAAATTTACTTCAATAATTCTGTCGCCCTCTTTAAGTCCGGCCAACTCTGCGGGTGAGTCCGCATCTACTTTCCCGATGTATTGTCCACTTTTGGCTTTCTCTGCGTGAAGATTGAATCCATAGCCATCGAAGTCCGGCCATTTTATCAAATGGCAGAGTCGAGGACAGGGACCGGACTCTTCGCTATTACCGTTTGTTTTGGCCTCCATTTCAGTCATCAAAAAATTTGACACAAATTTAATTAAACGAAAATAACTTTAAAAATAAAAACAAATGAAATCAAAATATAATTGAAACTCAAAATAATAATTAAATGAATGCGAAAGCGATTGAAACCTATTCTTCAGTCGATCTCTAATAACAACAAAACATGTCTTCGCTTTGAATGCATTCAATGAATGGAAGAAAACATTTAAACGTTTAAAACCTGTTTTCAAACAAATATTTTATTCAACAAAATTACTCAAAACTTTTTCCAAATGAACGTCGAGTTTAACGCATGCGTTACAACACAACTACACTTTACTCCACAACTTAACAAAACTTTTAAACTGTCAAAACTTCTTATTATAGGCACTAATAGACACTAAAATATAAACAGATTTACAAATAGTCTAAATTTTAGTCCACATTTCCCTTTCATATAATCTTTAATTCAGTGGTCATATATTCTAATCCTTTTCAGGAGATTAACCGCTTCCAGTCTGACCACAATTCAGTTAAAGTTTAGATTAGAATTATTTAAAATATGAGCAAGTTAAAAAAAGAATACCCAAAAAAAAGTTGAAAATTAGAAAAAATTTGAGATATTCTTGATAACATTTAGTCATTATCCAATATTATATCAAATTGACCATGATACAGCACATACACAGTGCTTACGATAAAAGGGGAGATAATTCTAAAAGTTTGGGTTATATTTTAACTTTAATTTATAATTAGAATTTTAAACCAAAACTTTTACCACTCTTTCATTGGTTAATTAGTTTCTTACTTAATAATTTGTAAAATCTTTGAAATAACCATGCTAATTTTCAAGGTTTAATGATTTTTGTAAAGAATGCCAAAAACATGACAAATTACCTTGTTTCTTTTGATTTACTTAAGATATCAAAAAATTCTAAAAGTATCTTGTTAATAGTTAGAAATAGAAAAAGCAAATTCTGGATTTTTTAATTGGATTAGTAATTTAAACATGGTTATCTAAAAGGTTCAAATTTGTATACTTCACTAAAAATTTCTATTTCTTAAAAATGAGCAATTCAAATGAAAATTACACAAAATTAACCTTGTTAAAAACAAGCTCAGGATTTTGAAAAATATATTCACTGATGAAAACTTATCAACATTTGATAAATTGATAAAATTATTGTCAATACTTTATATCGATTTTATTGAAGGTTTTAGTTGTTTATGATTTGGGAAATCATTCAAAATTTCAATTTTTAATGACTCAAAAAATTAAGTTTAAATTTAAATTTAATCTATAGTTTTGTTGAATTATTGCCATCGCTTTACATAAATTTGGTTACAATTATTGATAGTTTTTCGAATTACGTCAATTGCAAGGGTTTTGATTTTAAATTTAGTTAAAATTATCCCATACTTCAAATTATTGCAAGTCCTAATTCTGATCATAATTTATACTTTAAAGTTAAAATGAAAACTTTTAAAATGTCGGTCTGAAAATGTGAGCAAGTATAAATTATACACACAAATAATATTGAATATAAGAATCTATTTTGAATTAATGGTATATTTATTTGTTTACTCTTTTTAAGAGATTGATATCTATTCCAGTACTTTATAATAGAGAATTGACCATGATACAATATATAGGAAAGGTGGAACATTTAAATGATTATTAAAGGATTTAATTTTTAAATAAACTTGGTAATAGTATTTAAGAATTAAAATTCAAAGTATCACAAAAATTGGTCTCAGAATTTTTAAACCTAATTTGTTACTACTTTTATTCAAAGATTTTTTCAAAGATTATGTTCTATAATTTCTATAAAACTTATACTAACTTTAAATTTATAGCGTTTTTCAGATTTTGAGAAAAGTATTTATTAATTAACAATAATTACATTAATAATAATGGAATACAAAATATTTATATTAAATTCCAAAATTTAATCTCAAAATAATATCACTAGAATTAAAAGTAAATGTACTGAAATGGTAAGTATTCACAGCCACTCACAGCCCCACTCACACCTTTACCCAACTTTTATTCAAAAATCGTAAATGAAAATTATTGAATACCTTAGTTGAGAATAAAATTGCCTTGTTCTTCCCAAAGACATACCCATTGAGATATTTTAGGCTCCTTTTAAACAATACTATTAATAGATTAAAATGTTTGACAAAAAATTCAATATTTTTTTGACAAATATTTAGTGATTACTTACAAAAACAGTTTACACACATTTTGAGGGAAAGGGTTAGTTGAGATGGAATGAGAGAATAATTTCTGGTACTTATAATATAATTATTTACTCGTTGTATAATTTTCATATGTTTTCGATATAAAATTGAATATTTCTTCGCATTTCATTTACTTTTAATTCCAGTAATAATTAAATAAATGATAAAAAGACTAATAAAAAGTGTAGACAATGTAAACAATTATTTATAAATTACTTATTATTATTAGATTTATATAAATCGCTGGTAATATCTTTACGACAGTGAGAGTGTAATACATTTTGAAGACTATTAGACCACAAAAATTCATTTTCGTTGATAGCATTCCCACAAACGGAACAAATGCTGTAAAATTTTAAAGGAATTCATTTAAAAGGAATTAAAAAAAAGTAAAATTTTTAGAATAAATTTAATATTTTTTGAACTCTATTTTATGAAATACTATTTGAAAGACAATTAGAAGTATAATAATATCAATAATTATTAATTAGAAATAATTTTGGGAATAATATTAATGATTGGATTAATGACAAACCTGTCCTCATTTAAGACAATGCATTGTCTCTGACTAATAAGTTTTTGATGTCTAACTCTTCTATTTTGAGTTTCAACCAAACCTTTGATCACAAAAGAGAGACGTTTTCTATGCATTAATTGATGAATAGTTTTATTTAAAAATTGTTGAATTGTGGTGAGCGACCACTTTTGGGGAATTAGACGCAACACTTGGATGGCATCGAATTGTGTCACTTCATTATTAAGTAATTGTATGGCGGGAATCACCCATTCATCACAAAACTCGTCATTTCTGTCAAATCAATTCTTTTTTAAAAAAACAGAATTTAGAGAAAATAAAAACCTTTGACTTAATGTGAGGTATATTTTCAGAAGTTTATCGAATAGATTGGGTTCAATAGAATTGAGGCAATACTGTTGGGCCAAATGGTAGTCTCTTAACTTTTCCACGAATACTAACAAAGCATTTTCGTGTTCACCTAATTTATTATAGAGTAAAGTACTTTCGTAATAGAGTTTGGCTTCAATTGTTTTCTCTAAAACTAATTTTGTTTTATAACAATTCGATTCTTTCAACAAAAGCCTTAACTTAAGTCTCAAGTCTTTTATATCTTCGGACTCGAATTCATCCGATGTATTGTGTCGTACCAATTGGTCGATGTATTTAAGGGCCAAATCAGTTGAGAACCTCTCATTCTAATACATATCGATTAGATTATTAAAACAATTATTAATAGATTGAAATGATATTTAGGATAGTTTTCTTTCTCAGAATATAAGCCCAGGGGTTACTCAAAGAGTGGGTTCATTCATACAGATTCTAAAAAATGCTAATAAATTGATAGAAAATGATTGAAAGTGAGTACAAATCACTGTTTAAAACACTTTTTTGCATTGAATTCAATTTAAATTCAAAAATGTGTTTAAAAAAACTTATAATTCTCTTATGAGAAGTAATTCAAACAAACGAATAGAATATATTTACTTTAATCTGTTTATTTTCAAAATTTAATTATTTTGAAATTAATTGTTAATCTATTTGTGTTAGGGTTAGGTTAATACTATTCTAATTTGAGAAAAAAGGTGACAGCAATGATAGCCATTGAATAACCTGGGCTTTAATCCAAAAAATATGATAATCAATAAATGAAAGAATTTTTGAATTATCAAATGTTTTAAAATTACCTCAATTTTTAATTTAAAGACCAGATGTTCTAAATATAATAGTTCTGCCCTTGGATATTTATGAAGATGTCTAACCATTCTTTCAGAATTTAATATATTTTGAGTAGAATTTCTATTAATTAAAATGTTTGCGCCCAAAGTTTGATCCCTTTCTAAAATAAAGTCTATATATTTAAAAATGATTTGTTCCGATTCTAATTGACATAAAAAATCTGCCAAAATTTGAAGACCCGGATAAGAGGGGTCAGAATAAACACATGTTTCGAGTTTTATCCAAATATCAATTGCCTTTTCAAAAGATGATTCATTTCGGGAGTAATAAAGAGCTAAGGCTTGAAAGCTGTTTGTGTTTTGTAAGCGCTCTAAAAGCCATTTCGTATCAAATTTAACGTCACTTTTACTCAACATTTTTAACATATTTTCTGAATAATTGTTTAAATAAAGCGAAATGAGGGCACAATTTATTTCTATTTCCCGATCCCAGTATTGCTCACATTTTTTGGAATACAAATTCTCGAGAAATTCTAATAAAAAGTGTTTATATTCATCGAAGTCTTCACAGCTATCATCGATTGAAAAAGAGATGTCCGAAGAATTATTTATTTCAGGCCTAAGATTTTCGGGTAAAATATCTTTAAATAATTGTAGTAAATGGCAAACGTCTGCTTTCGATTCTATCAACAATTGTTTTGCGTCTTCGAAATGTTTGAGCGATAATTCAATGAAAGCGGCCTTTCGTTTGACTTTTAGTAACTCTTTTTCATATTCAAGTTGTGAGAGTCCGGCTTCTCTCCAGTTCTCACTTAAATCAAGCGCTTCCTTCACTTTTTTTAGACTTAGAAGAGTTTGTAATTGTCTTTTCCACGGAATGGCTTTCAATTCATAAACACTATCAGTGCTCGAAATCAAAACATTTCCATCAAAATTGTCTAAAAATGTGCCGCCAATGAATGGAATCTTTTGTTTTAGCTGTTGGTCGACAACACTTTACAACAAATAAACGCAAATTAAAACAAATACAAACAAATGTAAGGGAAAGGAAGGGAAAGGGAGAGAGAAGTTTATTATATAATTAGAGTTGAAAACAGATCTAGTTAAGTAATTCTTCGGATTTTCTAATTAAGTATTCGGGAAATCAAAAGTAAGGCATAAGATCTGTCACTAAAATGCATTGTTTTAGTATATAACCTAGGTCAATTCATAAAATAAGTACTTAATTAGATTCGGTCATCAACTAAACTATGTTAGAATTGAGGACAAATTTAAAGAATGTCATAATTTTTGCGATACTTTGAATTTAAAGAATTAGTTGAGAAAAGGACTCAAAGAACTCACAATAATTTATAAATTAATTTAATGAATCGAAACATTAATTTAATTAATAAATTTCTAATTAAAGCGAAATTCATTAATTGAATTCTCTATTATAACGTAATTATATTTTAATTGAGTAAAAATACCTGAAAATTGAAACGAAATGTTCACTCAAACAAAGAATATACGGATGAGAGTAAGCGATGGATAAAATATCTGAACTCCATTGAAGTGGAGTTCTCTCTGAAATAGCGGTACTCTTAACAAAAAGACCTAAAGAAGAGGGACCTGAGATTAGAAACTCTTCTTTTGTAATTCTTTTAGAGATGGGAATCGCTATCTCTGAGTCCACAGAACACAACTCTTGGATATGAGACGTCTCCCAATTGACGATTAAAAATTGTGAATCAGTGCCGACACAAATGTAGTGACCGTCCATTGATAGGGACAGCACAAACTGTTGGAGGGAAACCTCTTTCACTGCAATAATCTTTTCAGACGTCATATTATAGATAATGAGTTGTTTTCTTCTGGCGATACATAACTGAACGCTAAAAGGATTGCTATTATTTGGGTTTTCATTGAGAGTCAAAGCGCTTATGTTTTTCAGTTTTATTCCGTAAGAAATGACTTCCAAATCGTTTTGATTTAAAACAATTAGATTTGAATCACAGACGCAAACGATTCGCTCCAAAATACAAATGGCTTTAAGAATGACAACCGGTTTCTTAAGACCTAAATATTTGTATTGAAGTCTTTCAACTGATTCCGAAAGTATTGGTCCCGAAGAATATTTTAATTCAATTATGAAACTGTCATTCGTTCCCAAATAAAGACTTTTACCCCGAAATTCAATGCATTCAATCTAAGGACAAATGAAGTTTTAAATAAAATATAAACACAATTTAATTATAAGAACTTTAATACAAACCTTAATCCTAATTCTCTCTCCGATTGTGATCTTCTCTTTCACTGCAATCAATTCAAAGGCTTTTGCACTCATTTTATAATTAATTCAAATCACTTTTTATTTGAATAAAAAGTAATTCTTAATAAAAATAAAACAAAACTATTCCTTAACTTAAATCATTAATCATAGTTTTAAACTACCATGATCATATTATGGTCATATTATGATCATATAATTGATGAGATAATTGTGAAATAATTCAAGTGAAGTGAAAGTGGGAGTTATATATCTCTCATTTAATAAAAACAAATAACGACCGAAATATTAAAACCCTTTAAATTGAAATTCAATGAAAGTTATTAACAAATTTATGGATATAATTGATGGATGTTTTTCTTACAAATTGTTTGTTTTGAAATGTTTGTCGTTTTTACAAAAAAATTAGTTTAAATTCAATTAGATTTAAGTCAATTGTTTGTTAAAAATAATGTCGAATAAACGGAATTTTAACGACGAGGAAGAAAACAATCCCAGTTTAAAAAGGGTTTGCACTTCATATAGGAATGGATTACATCCTTTACATTCAGGTTTAATATCTTTTAAATATAAAACAATTAAAATTTTAATTTAAAAAATAATTTTAATTTTATTAATTTTTTCTGTATTTTAGTTTCGATTAAATTAACTTTAAATCAATTATTAAACTCAAATGAAATGAGAAAAATGGCAAAAAACGATACAACCAATGATAAGACCATTTCTGGTGACAAACAGTGTTTTGGATGTCAGACAAGACGTCAATCGATTTGGTTTTCGTGTCATTTCTGTGAAAGAAATGTTTGCGACGAGTGTTCACTAAATTGTTTCCGATGTTTAAGTATTTATTGCGGTTTATGTGCCGTTAAGTCATATGAATATTCCCGTGAAAACAATGTCGGGGTTTGTCTTTCCTGCAGTTCATAATCACTGATATATTAGTCATTATTTGACAACAATTTTATTGTATAATAATTTCTAATTTTTCATTACATTGTTTTCAATGCTTTTTATTTCATTACATTTGTGTAAATAATTTGATAAAAATAAAGGATTCGAATCTCATTATAATTAACTTAATATATATTTGTGACGATCGACACAATTAGTAAATGAAAACATAAATTTGGTTTGAAATGCATTTGTTTGGGAGCAGTGCTTTCCTATTATTGGGTTCCCTATTATTTACAATAAGTCTAATGATTAATATATAAATGATTAAAATAAAAATAAGTTAAATATACCGAATGATATCCCAACGCCTCAGACCTGAACCAACAGAAAACTAACTATCATTCAAACCAACAATTTTATTGATATCATTATTAGTAAATAGATATCAATAGAATCGAATTCATTGTACATTAGGTGCTCGCAATCGCTTCCATTTCCTTATTCTAACCACAAAACCTGACAAAAGACGAACCCATCCCTTAAACCTAACACTGCTTTCAAACATTTATTCTAAACATTTAGTTTTGGAATTAACTTTAGTTTTGATTAGATTTCAATCAATTATTGAAATCAAAATACAATTAAATATTTGCTTCTGAAAAGTGTTACACATTTTAAACATTAGATTCTAAACACAAATCAATTAAAATAATGCATAAAAACGCCGCAAATCAAACATCAATTTTTTAAATCAATAAATCAATTTTGATATGTTTTTAATGAAGTGTTTTAATGATTATTTCAAATAAGGAATGTTTTCGAGAATTTCTTTTATAAAAAAAAACATTTGATTTAATGTTTGAAAAGTCAAACAAAAAATGCATAATTGAGGAGATTTTTGCTGATTTGCGGCGTTTATTAGTTTAGTTTACAATAACATTGCAGTAGTAATGAACAGATTTACAATTAAATTGAATAAATCGCACAAAAAGTAAATTTTATATTGAATTTCATTTCAGAATATAATCTAAAAGAAATAAAATCTAATGATTGCGCTCTCTTTAAGACATGGATTTCATATTTATAGCCATTAAATAAAATCAATTTTTACATCAATTAAAATATATCTGAAGATATGTAGAGAATAGATTCATATCATCGGATATCATAAATCAAAACTTGGAAACCAACGAATGTCTCAAACATTCGGAGATTAGTTTTGATAAAATATTTGAATAATTATAGACTAATAGATCGCACAATCATTCAATTATTGGTCTGAAAATTGAGTCAAATTCTGGTGTTATGTTTGATCACATCTTATGCCAGAAAAAGAATTTTGAAATCAATAATTGAAATTCAGATATGAATGAGTGAACACTTAAGGAATAATCAAAAAACCAAATATCAGAAAATATGATTGAAGTGCATTTAGTGACCACTTTTGGCACAAACACTACAAACTTAAAAACAATTCTTCAAATAATTATAAAATTATAATAAATATAAAATAAATACTGAAAACAAAAAATGACTAAAATATTGACTTAGAATTGGTTACGGAATGCTTTGGTTTAGGTTTCCATCGAATAGAGATTTTGTTGGACTCAACATAAAAAAAAATCGGCGAAAAAGATGTGCGAATCAATGATTCGAACTTTTCTGACTCACAATTTTACGAATTAATCGCAGGTATATAACAGTTATGTACTTATATATAGTATATACAGTATATTATTATATAAAATATACGGCAATACGTGTATAATAAGTACTATAATTTTATATTTGATTATTTTAATATAAATAATAATTAATTGCAAACAACAACTCTTCATATATGAGTTTCACAACTCAATAACCATCGGATCAAATGAACATAGAATTAGTCTAACGATTCCAAAGGATTACCAAATCAGTGGACTTTAGTTCCGAACAATTTATAATTAATTACTAAATTTGTGATAAATTACATCTCTTATAACGCCATAAATATCCTTAACAATTACAGCCCGCGTTGGTTGGCATTGGATTTTCTGTAAGACGAGTACCTTTAGGAGCGTTAACCAAAGCCGGGTCTGAATCTAAGCTCTCCGACATTTTATCGCATATGATATCAACTAAACGCTCAAAAACTGACTTAACGTTTATATTCTCTTTTGCAGACGTTTCGAAAAATTCGAGTCCTAACTGATCGGCCAATTGTTTGCCCCTTTCAAATGAGACCACCCGTTCGTCTTCCATATCGCACTTATTGCCCACAAGTATTACCTGTGCGTTGTCCCACGAATATGTCTTTATTTGAGTGACCCTAAGAATAATCAATTTTAAGTTAAAATTCTTATTATAAAGAAAAAGAAGTGTTAGGGAACTGACCAGTCCTGAACACTATTGAAAGACTCTTCATTAGTGACGTCATACATAAGGATGAAACCCATGGCACCTCTATAATAGGCGGTAGTAATTGTTCGGTATCTCTCCTGTCCAGCCGTGTCCTACAATCGTTAAAATTGAGTAATAAGTCTAAGTAGAGCTGAAACTGTGGACTGACCCATATCTGAAGTTTAACTCTTTTGTCTTGTCTGAAAACAGTCTTAACTTTGAAATCAATGCCAACAGTACTGACAAACGCCGACGTGAATGAGTCGTCCGCATAACGGAATAAGAAAGAAGTCTTCCCTACAGAACTATTTCCGATAATTAGTATTTTAAACATATAATCGAAATTTTGGTCGGCCGCGTCTTTTTGCCATTTCTGGTCCTGTCCTCCACCCATCTGTGAAGGCAATACAAAATTCAATTAAATGACAATTTTCCTCCAAATTTCAAAAAATGAGCTCAAAATTGAATAACTTCTCAACAAAATTATAAATTACTAACAAATCATTAGATAAAAAATTTAGTACTTTTCCAGGGATTTAGTATTTTATTAATCGTTTTAACTAATAATAAAAAGATCGACTTCTATGTACTCTTGGTTTTTCATATATTAGTAAAATTGGGAGATTTGTATATATATTCTTGGAATTCACAGAAATCTTGGAATTAGATTAAAAGTTTATAAATGCAAAACAACTGATAATAATATTTATGTGCAATAAAACAAAACTTTGGTTTCAAAGCATTGTTTTGGATAATATACAAACATTGAAACCTCTATATATTTTACTGAATGTTTGATCGAGGAATTAGCTGTAAATTTAAAATATGACTGATTTATGATTATTTCCTCGATTATTATATTTATAAGAGATTAAGTTATTTACAATAAATTTTTAGAAATGATTAGAACTTCATTAATCCTTTTTTATAGACTTTACAAAAAAATAAATAAATGAAAATTTGAGCATAATTTACAAAATGAAAACAAATATTAAAAGAACCTCACAAGAGATCAAGCTTCCTCTGTGCTATATCCCAGATCGAAATGCACTCTATTTCATTCGATTCCTCAATAAATTAGAAGATTTTTGCTGATTTTTATTTCCAAAAATATTGAGAGGGGGAG
>JAQIXI010000915.1:0-17307 GCA_034700165.1 Galumnidae sp. Gr-Ori-00277 | reverse complement strand
TTTTTTATTTCAAATCAAATGAGTTTTGTTTACAAACCTATAGTTTGAGTTTTTATTAATGTTTTAAATACTTTGAATTTCGGTAAACATTTAAACTCAAATTCTGTTAAAGGAATGTCACGATCTGTTGAGCTCTGGTCACTCACTTGAAAAGCATTTGGAAATTGTGATAATAAGAACTTTTGCTCTTTAATTAATGCCTCATAATTCTGTTGATTCAGTCCATCGTTTGGTAACACTGAAGACATGATTGGATTCATAACTTTAGATAATTATATTAATGACTGATTAGTAAAAAAATACTTAAAATTAAGAGAAAATAAAAAATTTTATTTAAGTTCATAAAATACATTAATATTTTCATTGAAAACTTTTATATAAAACTTATATACAAATGAAACGAAAGGGTTTAAGACTAAAGAAAATTGAATTGAATATCATTTTACAGATATTTACTTGACTTGAGTCTATTAACTGACTAAACTTGTATTACCTTGCTAATTCAAAATCATTTATATTTGTTTTAGGGATTATAAGTTAATTATATTTTGGTAATTAAGTTCATAAAAGTTGCTTTCTCAACTTTATTTCAATATCATTAAAAGTCCATAAGTTATTGACCATAACATATGAGTTAAGAGTCAAATGAATAGTCAGTTTCCAAGAGATTAGTGAAAGAATGAATGGACTGATACTCAAGTTTGAAGGGAAGACCAAAAGTGAAACACTATTTAAACAAAAACTAAAGTTTTTATAAAACTATCGATTGATTGACTAAAAAAATGTGAACATCTGTTGGAAGAGTTACTGAAATATTGTTTTTGTTTAATGTTTTAATTAACAAATTTTTTTATTTCAAAATACATTGAATTTAAAATAAAATTTATATTAAAATCAAATCTTATATTAAAATTAATTTTTAATTTAATTTTAGACAAAAAATACTATATTTTAAAATTGTTGTTAAAAAACAATACTTTGAGTTAACGAAAAAAAGAGATTTCAATCAATTTTTATCACTAATGGAAGCGTTGGAACCGTTTGTTTGTTCGCTGACGACAGGGGATTGACTTTTATCAGTCTTTTTATGGTCAGAAGACGACTTCAAACCCAAACTCTTTCTCAATGGCTTTAGAGTTGATTTTAATGTCAAATGTTTTCCCGAACTCTCTTTCGGTTTCGACTTAAGACTCTCCGAAGACTTTTCCGGAGTCTTCTCTGTACTGTTGTCCGCCTTATCGCCCGTTTTCTCCATTTTTTCCAATTTCTTCAACTTTTTCTTCTCTTTTATGTCTTTCAGTTTAAGTTTGTCTTTGAATTTAACGAAATTCTTGTCAATTGTCTTATGTTTGGCTAAAACTTTTTCCTCTTTCTTGGGATCAATGGTTTGGCCAATAATGGATAACTTCGTAGGCATTACTTTTGACACTAATCTCTTATATTCTTCTACTTCTCTATAATTGAAAATAATGCCAATAAAACAGACAATTTATGTCAATTGATGTCATACTTATTCTCGTCGTCGACCATATTCTCAATGATTACATTTCGCTCTTCTATTATCTCAACTAACCTCTGGAGTAACTCTTCCTCTTTCTTCAGGTCTTCTTCTGTCTTTTGGGCCGCTGTTTGAGAACAAGACATTAGGAATGGCTTTCAATAAAAGAAAAACAGAACTCTTTGAGGAAAGTTATGTTTGAATTAAAGTCACATTTTTTTGAAAATAAGACAAAAAAAATTTTTAAAAATTAGATTTTCTCTGAAAAGTGGGATATTTATGTAAAACCAATTAAATTACCTTGCTTAGATATAACACATCTCATTTGATATTCAATGTCCGCTTGAATTTCCTCTAATTTATGTTCTCTTTTCCTGAAAAGTCAAAACATGACATCAATTCTTTACTCTTAATTATAAGAAAGGGTTGACACACATATACATTAACTCCTTTTGACGTCGGGCTAACCGACACCTTTCCCTCGCAGTCGAGAGGAACTCATTCATTGTGGAATCGTTTTCTTCAATTGGAACTGTTTCCTGTTCTCCATTACTGTTGTCCTCCAGTCGTTTAGTGAGGATTTCCTCTAACTCTTTACCCCTTTTTTCAATGGATGGCAATTTATCTCCGATTGAGTTGAGCTCATCCTCGATCTCAGCCAATGATCCCTTAATAATACGTTTTACGGCCGGTATGGGAGGCGCCGGACGTTTCTTTACTTTCAGATCTGTGGTCGGAGTCTTCTTCTGATCGGAATCGGAGTCAACGGAAGGTAAACTCGAGTTTTGATCAGAATTTTTATCATTAATTTGTTGGCCGTCTATTAGCTCTTCGTTAGACTTTTGGAGTCTATGTCTGGGCAGTGGTGTCGGTGTCCGTGAGTTAGGAACAGATGAGTTGAAATCTGATGAGACACTGGATATAAGGCTATCCCTACGACTACTGTCTTCACTGACGGCCGCAAAACTACTGTTAAGACTACAACTGCTGTTCACTTGAGGAATGCCGGCATTGGGTGGTGTCGGTGCCGGTCTTTTCTTCTTACGTGATCTCAGACTAGACGTCGGCGATGGAACCGCTGAAGAGGGGGCCGACACTGTCAGCGATTGTCGTGGCTTTGGTTTAGGAGTGCTGTAATTGTTTTCTTCTTCAATGTCTTCGTCATCACAGAAAGGGTTTAATGCATCAGAAGAACGTCTGTTGAGCTCTGGTTTGTTGGCCACTATTTTGGGCAACTTTTCAGTGGTCTCTTCAGTCTCATAGTCGTCGAAAGGATTCTTTTCTTCAGGATATTCTTTTGGAGTTACCTTTGGTGAATTAAGTATTATTTTTTCATTGCATTCTTCTTGAGTGTCATCTTCTTCTTCATCGTCACCGAAAGGATTATTATCGTCGGGATATAAGTCTTCAGAAGTCTTTGGATCTAATTCTTCAGTCTCGACAACAATTTCATTGATTTGATCACTAATTGTAACACTTTTACCAAAAACTGTGGCAAAAACTTCATCGACACTATTAACTGAATTCTCGTAATTAATGTTCAGTTCTTGACATTCATTATCGTCTGAAGAAGTTTTTACCACTTCTTCAGAAGTGGACGTATTTAGTGGTTCGTTGTTATCACCGTTAATATCATTATTAATATCATTAATATTATTATTAATATTATTATTACTATTATTAATGTTATTATCAGGAGTAGTGGTAGTTATGTCTGAAGACTTGTCCATCACTTTGTTAGCCTTAAGGAAAGTCTTGGCCGGGATTTCGGGTTTAACCAACTTTTGGATCGACTGTCGATCACTGGTTAAGGCTTTAATATTTTGATTATCAAGTGATCCGTCATTTGGGTCACCACTACTAATAGCAACACCACTACTACCTGTGCTGACACCAATCCCTTTAGAAGTCATCTGAGTGTCAATTATTATCAAAAAATTGATGACAACTTTCCTCAAATAAGTTAAGTTAATCCCTCTCTCATTGTTTTCCTCACAATTTATTTGAGGGACACAACTCTCACACAACCACTCGCTTTATGATATCATTATATGGCCTATTAAATAGTGATCTTGATAACTTATCGATGATTAATCACTGCCTCCAAATAAGTTGTAATATAAATACCTTTGGGTTGTTTTTATTGCGCTGTTGGCTGTGCTATTCTGTGCCCATTGCCTCTACCCAGAGCTCATCAGATTGTGCTGCACTCTAATCGATAGCTCAAGAAAAGTGCACTTATTTTAAAGTTTAAAAATGATAGTTATCATGGTTATTTTAGAAACTTTACAGAAATTAACTCAATAAACAAAATTTTGTTATAATATTTATTAGAAATTTTATTAAATTCACCCCTTTTTTGGTTTAAATGTCTTTTCTTTTCATTTATTAATAAGTTTTTAGTGAAAACATTAAATTTTAACCGAAAAGTATTTATTGACTGAAAATATAATTTATTTTATTTTAAATACAGAGAAAGCTCTATATGTCGAACACCCGAAATGCCAACATTTCTGTTCGACATATAGAGTGATTTTTATATAACATTATTTAAATTTGGCCAAGGTACATTTTCGACTTAAAGAGAATGTTCGAGATAAAGAGCGTTCGAGATTTTACTGTAATTTTAAACAATTTTTCATTAATCAGTCATTAATATAATAATTAAAAGTAATGAATCTAATGGTGTGCTGAGGACACTGTCCTCAATAATATTAAGTGATGGACAGAATTATTGAATCACTTGTTGAACAGCAAAAGTACTTATAAATGATTTCGAAGAAACCAAAGCTCAACAAAAGGTGACATTCCTTTAACTCGATTTGTCTTCAAATGTTTACCGAAATCCAAAGTATTTAAAACATTAATAGAAATCGATTTTAATTTTATTTTAAATAACTTTTATTATAAATTTTTCTTTAATTCAATGAATTGTTAAATGGTTTTCATATTCAGTATTTTTTTCTCAAAAATATTAATCAAATGAATATTTTTTATAACTTTTTCAACAAATGATCGCATTTTTTATTCATTTGATTCATAATTTTCTGAATTTTAAATCAATTCTTTGGTTTTTATCTAAAATATGGTTTACTTTTCAGTTAACAACAATTCAAGTCTTTGTTTAAATCAAAAATAATTTTTAATTTAATTATATTTTGAATTTAAAAAAAATTAAAACTAATTATGATTTGAGAGATATCTCATGAAAAACAACTTTTTATTAAATCTTTGGATAAATTTCTATAAAGTTTTACAATAAAATTAGTAAATATTTGCGATTTTTTTTTCAAAACCAATGTTTAAATAAATAAATAAATAAAAACTAAAAATCTTTAACTTATTTTCACTTAATTTGAGTCAAAAATAATTTTGAAATTTAATATAAAAAATTAAATTCATTTATATTTTGGTTTATATTTGTTATGATATTCATTGTTATGTCTATAAAGTAAATCATAGGAACCGAATGATTGACTGCATTCAAAACACCACAGATTTTGATTAAAACTCGAATCACAAGTTTGCGAATCACTGCTATCCTGAGTCCAATAGCCTGTGCTCTGACTGACCACTGATTTAAAGATATAATTGTTGTCCAGTCCTGAAGTTTCGTAACGTTTTCGCATCAATTCTGTAATTAAACTATAGTTTGTGTTCTCTGAACTCGTGTCCATTGAGTTCAACTCAAGTCCATTATTCTGATCCGCTGATAATGTGATGTCATCAGAACTCTCGTAATTTGGTTCTTGTTTTATGTCTTCTATTCGAAGGAAAACATAAGAAAAAGTCAATAATTTAAGTCTAAACTGATTTACAGATCAATACCTAAACTGTTCTGTTCTTCAATTGATATTACATTCGATTCGATAAATGATTGACTCATATCTGTGTCGTTAAGGCTGTCCTCCATTTGATTCCAATCAGAAATTGACTCATAATTATAGTTCAGATTCTTGTGTTTATTTTGAAGATGTCTTTTGATATCCCTATTCATAGCAAATACTTTAGAACAGCCCGGAATCGGACAGTTTAATGGCTTTGTGTGTGTCCTCATATGCATCTTAAGTCTCGGTTCAGTCACTGTCCGATAGTCACAACCCTTCCATTGACATTCAAAAGGTTTTACTCCCATATGTGTGGCCGCCATATGATATTCGAGCGCTTGTTTTGTAACTAAATGTTTACCGCAATCGGGGAGCGGACACACAAACCGGCGCTCCGGCGTTGGGTTATGATTCGTTTGAGAAATAGTGGCACCCATTGGGGCTGATGTGGGGATGGGCTCAAGGGTTAAGTCATGTTTTGTCCTTAAATTAATTAAAATACAATTAATTTTAAATTTAATGCCTTTGAAAACACGTTAATAGGAAAAACACTCACTTCATGTGTTCGTTCAACTCTTGTTTGTTGGTACAGACTTTACCGCAACCGCTGATAAGGCAGTGAACCTCATCATCTGATTTTGGATTCTTTTTGAATTCAATAGCAACAGAAGTGTCGCTATTTTGGTCGTAAACATCAATCATTTGGTCGCTATGAGACAACTGATGATAATCGAAAAGTTGTTTGATTGAGAACTGTTTGCCGCAGTCCGGCCACTGACACACAAACCTCTGTTGGCTATGGATCTGATGTTTAACTCTTCTATGAATCTGAAGACTATTTTTCGACTTAAAAGTCATATCACAGTCGTTGACATCACATTTAAACGGTTTTACAGTCGAGTGTCGGACCAGATGTGAAGCCAACAGTTTTTTACTCATCGACTTATAGTCACATAAATCGCATTTAAACGCAGGAATTGAATGAAATTTTGACAAATGTTTCAGATATTTATCCCTTTCGACAAACAATTCATTGCAATCATAACATGAATAGGTTTTAACCACATTTTCCCTCAATTTATTGATTTCCGGGTCATCTTCTAGGGGTCTGTCGTGTGTTTCTATATGTTTCTCATATGATGTCTGATAAAAGAACTTCTTATCGCAGAACCGGCAAACGATTTGACGCTGACTTCTGTGGTAACGGCGCTTATGTTTATAGAGACCACTAAAACTTTGGAAACATTTCTCGCATTTATTGCATTTAATTAATTTATGGACCGACAGAATGTGGTCACGGAATGCCTTCTTATCAGAAAAGAAGGCCTGACATCCGGCAATCGTACAATATTTTTGCTCTAACTCTTCTTCATCTTCTTCTTCTTCGTTATCTTCTTCTTCAATCATTTCCTGATCTAATCGTTCAGTAGTTCTTTGAATTGTCATTACATTAGTTTTGCCGCAGTTTTGGTTAATTAGAACCGAATTCTTGTTCTTATTGTAGACAATACTGAAGTTCTTTGAATTTTGTGTAAAACCTTTTTGAAGAATATCTGTTACTAAAGGAGTTTGTGTCGGCTTTTGACTACTTTTATCGATATTCGAAGAATGAGAACAAATCATATGTGACTTCAGATCGTTCTTCAGTTCGAAACTGATTTCACATTCATTGCATTTGAATAGTTTTTCCGATTCATTAATGCCTTCATTAGAACTATCATCCAATTGAATGACATTTTCTTCGTTATCACCACTTTTAAGATCAATCTGAAGAAAGTCCGTCACTGGGAAAAAGTCTCGAGTATTGTCTTCAGTGGTTTCGCTTCCATTCGTTTTACTATTGCTTTGATACCCATCTGAAGAATAATTAGAATTCGAAGACTTCTTAGACATTGAATTATCTGCAAAAAGGTTACAACAAATTAAGAGCTGAAGAATAATAAAAGAGACTTTTGAGACAAAGAAATAATTACTTGAATTGTTGTCGGAATCATTCAGAAGTCCATCACTCATACGATGGCTGTTCTTATGTATCGTTAGATTGTATTTAGTTTCGAATATCTGTTGACAGCCCTCATAATCGCACTTAAATCTGTCGGCGGAGTGGATGAGTCGATGTCTGGCCATTTTATACTTGGAGTTAGTCTTGTAGTCACACCACTCACACCCATAGACAGCCATTTTGTGTTTATTTGATAAATGGTTGAGTAATTTTTCATTTGCATAGAATCTTTGGTCACATATGTCGCACACGTATGGCTTCTGTCCGTCCAAATGGTCTCTATTCTTATGCACTTCGAGTGCCACCGCTTTTTCAAAGCTCAAAACACAGAGATGACAATGGAAACGGTTGGAAGAGTCGTGTGATCGGACGTGTTTCTCAAAGCGGGTCCGACAGTTGTATTTGTGGCAACAGATCGGACACTGAAGAATTGGTTCCTCTTGTTTTGCGTGGAAGCGTTTCATATGCTCTGAGAGTGAAGACTGCAATTTAAAACTCTTCTCACATTTGTCACAATTCACTCTCTTGTGCTCATCCTGTGTGTGTTGGCGCAGGTCTTTCAGTTGAGGGAAACGGGTCGAACACTCCGGACAACTATAGTCCTGATGTGTTCGGTGTAGTTCTGAGTGTCGAACATAAATATTTAGATCTCGTGTAGTGAACTCGCATTTATCGCAGTTAAGGACAGCCTTATTGTGTGATTTCTTAATGTGAAGACTTAGTTTCTCTTCTGTTGTAAACCATTCCTCACATTCGGAGCATTTAATCAGATCTTTAGCTAATTGTTGGAAGGCTTTGCTTACGGGTCGACCGGTTATGACATTTAAATTATGTGTTTTCATATGAGTGTCCAACTCATCCGAGTTCTGACTCTTAAAACTACATTCAGTGCAGTTATAAATCCTGGGCTCAGGTCTGGATTCTTCATCGGAATAGTGGTCAGCAGTGAATAAACTGTTGGAAGACTTATATTTTTCGTTCATTTCTAGCAACTGCTGAAGACGTGAACTCCGAGAGAAGGCATTTTCTACCATATCTTCTAATTCTTCGTCGACAACACTGTCATCACTGTTCTCGTCATCCCTTTCCTCATCCATTCCTTCCACTTCCACTTCGCCTTCACTTTCATCAAAATCTAAAGAAATAGTTAAAACAAAATATAGAATAATCACAAAATAATTAAAAATTACCACTGATTTGATCCGAGTCTTCATCGACAGTAGTATTTGATTTAATTCTGTCGTCAGAAGCAAAGAATTCCAAATTGTTATCCATTAAAATATTCTTCGAATTAACGCAAAAAACTTTTCAAGTATTCATTGAATAAAAATAATTTTTGGCCAAAAATTGAGTAATAATTTTGTGTCAAAGAATTTCCTTTAAGTCGAGAGTTAGTGAATAGCACTTCATTTGAGAAAATCCTATTTGAGAGACAAAAATACAATAATTTCCCAAAAGCCAAATGCAGAGGAAAAACTGGTTTTCCATTAGAAACATCACATATTCTGTGCTCTTTCTCTCCTTCAATAGCTTCAGGGATTTTTTTAGCTGAGAGGGGGCCGGCAGTGAAGCGCACACTCCCTGTTCGCTAAGGGGGAGATCAGATCTGCACCAAATACTTTTGGCAATATTTTTTTGGCTTAAAAAACTGCTCAACTTATTCTGAGCTGAGGCTGTGCTCTGGCACCGGTCGATGGCATTTACGTCAGGGGATGTGCTGAGCGCAGATCACCCCCTAGAGGGTAAGACTATTCTCATTTCCAGAACTGGAAGGAGAGTTCGGCTTATTTTTGACAAAGCCTTCTATAAGGGAAAAGCCTTCTGTCAGCTCTGGGCTATTATTTGTGCTGAGCGCTAGAGATGACCTCATTTGCATTCTGTGCCCTAAAATAGTTTTGGATTTTTTCCCACAAAATATAGTGTTTTATTGAACCCAATTTTTCCTATTTTTAGTACTTTTAGGGGGAGTTTACAGCACTTCTTATTATAGTTAATTTTTTTAATTTGAACTTGTCAATTATCTTGGTAAAAATTAACTTTTAAAAAGTCAAAAAATTTTACTTTTAATCTGAAAAATAGTATAGTTTTGAGGATTTTTTTTATTTATTAAACTTAAAATTTTACCTCAAATCAAAATTTGTAAGTTTATTTTACTTTGCTGGGTAATTCTTTAGAAATTGCAGGATAACTGTTGAATAGATAACTGGTTTTACACATAATTTAGTGTTTATTTTCTTTTTTTAATTAGTATTAAAAATGAAATCAAAACAAAACTAATATTTGATTTAAAAGTCATTTAAATGTAAACATTGTTTGCAATCATTAGCCGACAAAAATCGACTCATAAATAACGTTACCTTTATTTGGGACTCATTTTTAATTACCTTTTATACATGAACTTGGTAATGCAAAAGATAAATTCTATGTATAAGGATTAATTATTAAAATTTTTATATTAATAAAAAGTATTTTAATTTATTTTTATTTCTTAAACTTTTAAAATAAATTTAATTAATAAAATTAACTATAATTTAATTGAGTTATTTAAAATTTTGCTTGATAACTAGTCAAGTTTGTCATTGTTGAAACCAACCAGGATTGAAATAAACATTGTATTTAAGTGCTTTCAATTTGTTTTCTGGTGTAAAATATCCAAGACTTCCCCACTTTTCTCTTAGAGCACAGCATACCTTATCAAAAAATACCAAGATTATATAAAGTTCAAAAAATGATGATTAAGAATTTACTCTATCAATTATTTGTGCAAGGTCCTCTTCGTGAGCAAACTGTGCAATGGTTTCACTCAAATATCTGCCAAAATATGTATAAAAACAGTTATCGTCTCTAAAACTTTCATAACCTTTGAATTAAGTTTAAATTTTTATTAGAATATTATCAAGATCAACTATTTTTTTATACCATTAGCACACGAATAGAAGACCATGATATCTTCAGCGTTATGTGCTCTTGTTATCAGTACAGGAGAAGGCTTATCATCAGTAGAAAATGAACTAGTCAATTCATTTTCTAGCAAAAGAATTTTTTATTTAGTAAAAAACAGCAAGTTAATCTAATAAAACTTAAAATACCTTGATCACGACAACATGCAAAGAAAAACATCTTTACAAAAGATTCATCAAAATTAAAGTTCTCCGATGAGAATATGTTGACAATATTGTCAACAGTTACTTGATCATTCGAATGATTATTTGAGCAAGCTTCTTTTCCATAAATATTTTCTTCCATTCCATGACTGATAACCATAACAATGAGTGCCTCAGGTCTGAGTTCACCATCACTTTCGTCGTACTCTTTGTTTAAGTTATCTTTAATTTGAGTCAATTTCGCGATCATCTCATCGGCGGTCAAATCAAAGAGCAGTTCGACATCGAATAACAACTGTTTGAAGATATGTTCAAATCTTTGAGATTCCCTCTGAACTTCTTGTTTGACATTATTAATAATAACAGCCTTTCCTCTTGGCTTTCGTATCATAGGACAGGTGAGTGTGTTTGGGAGAAAAGCATTCGAGTCTTGAGTAGGAGTGACACCAATTTCAATGTCATCATTAAATTGACAAAAATCTGGAGTTTTGCTGAAACTTTTCATTTGTTCTGCGATTTTCTTATTTGACTCATCGCCTGATTCTTGTAATAGTTGAATGAGCTTGTTACAACAATGTCTATCTTTCGTAAGCTCCAGAACAATAAACTCTTTCTTTCTTTCATCAAGGACATTCTATGATTAAAAAGTTTAGAAACATTTGTTTTTAACAAAAATAATTTAATTTAAATTAGATTTACCATGATAATACTCATATAATAACTATATATGAGTACCTTGATAATTCTAGAACACTTACCCCGATTGAATCCATAGACAATGGAAAGGATTCCCGGAGAGATTCCAAGAATTTTTCATTTAATACGAGTTTATCGCAAAACTCAGAGAAATATTTTACAAACATTTGTCTCTCAAAAGACCTCATATTTCAAATAATTACTAAAAAAATTGATTTAAATAAATAAAGTAAAGTTCAAAAAACAAACTGGTATATAACCTAGATTAGAATTAAATAATATGAGAATAAAGTTCTTTGTATAAAAAAACTCAATTCAAATTTGAAGGGTGTTTTTTGATAAACTATTTAGAGTTTAAATAAGAGAAGTTTCTAAAAGTTTTTATATATATATATTAGATATGATATAAAATATTATTTGCAACATATTTCAAGTTCCTGAGACATATCATTGTATTTAAATTATCAAGTTTATTTTATCAGCTTTGAAGGGATTTGATTCAAATATTTCAAAAGATAAATGAAATATATTCGTCGACATATTATTTATTGAATTCAATAGTGATTTCACATATTTTAAAAAAAAATATTTCCTATTTATTATTCAATTTGTTTTTATACACAAAATATCATTTGAATCATAACTTAATCATTATTTTAGTCCATATTTTGATTTCCTGTGCAATAGTTAAGTGTCTAATATTCAGAAGAAATTATTTCTTATTTATCTTTTTTTTTTTACTGATTCTTAGAAGTTAAGACAATTCTTCAGAATTTAAAGCACAGAATAATGGCACCACTTTTTATATTTTGGTCCAATTGTGTAATTATTACAAATTTTATTAATAATAACTTATTATATAACTTAAATCAATCATCTCTTAAATATTTACCCAATTGATTATTAACTAGGTAAGATCCTTAGGTATAATATAGAACATCACATTTCTCTCAACAATTAAAACAAATGAAACTCTTTTCCAATGAATTCAGTGATAAATATATTTGATTTTAAAGATAATCTTTTGTAGTGAGAAATTAATGCCATTTTATTAATGTTTTATGTCTTACCTTGGTCATTGTAATATTTTAACAAAAACCTCTTAAATTCAGTTATTGTTATTATAACAAGAGTGAATTTATTATCAAGTTCATTTATCAAAAAATAGATTTTAATATAAAAATAAGAAATACAATAAAAATGAGATTCAATTATTATAAAGTCTTTCGAAGAGGGGTTTCATAGTCTGGTGCCAAGTGTTGTATCCCTGAGTAGACAAATGTAAGCCATCGGTAAACAAATGTGACTTTTGTTCCCCATTTGAGTCAATCATATTCTGAGTTAAGTCACAGAAAAACACATTTAATTGATCGACATTTTTAGCCAACAATTCATTAATTCTATTGGCTTTTGACTGATATATCGGATGATCTAAAGGTAGTATTGGACACACAATCACTTTACTGTTGGCCATCTTTTCCCTTAACCTTTCGATCAGTTGACTAATGCCTCCACTGATATCTTCTTCAGAGGGCGGACCAAATGCCTCGATATTATTAGTTCCTAATAAAAAATAAACAAAAATAAAGGCTTAAATCTCATTAAAAATGAACAAGGTAATATAGTTAAAAGGAATTTGAAAGTTTAATTTGTATCTGAATTTTATAAGTTTAGTACTCCGTTGGCTATACCTGAAAATAGCTTAAACTTACTAAAAGTCAAATCGCAATGAAATTCAAGTAAAGTTTTATTTGCAAATCAATACCGCATTGAATGACAACTATTCTGGGCTGTAGTCCATCCATTTCTCCGTTCTCTACTCTCCACAACACGTTCTGAATGGTATCGCCTCCTATTCCGTAATTAAAGGCCCCTTTGGGTGAGTAATACTCTTCCCATATGTGTCGACCCTCTGAACACCAGTTCTGTACAATCGATGCGCCGATGAATACAACTTTGATGTCATTCTTGCGTAAAGTCGTCCGACGGATAAAAGACTCGTGGATTTGCCTCCACATCGGGTCCATGAGATTCCCTTCTGGTTTCCATCGATAACCTTGCTCAACTAGAAATTAATAATATATCTAACAAGATTATTTTATTGAATAAGGAAAAAATGCCTAGAAAATATACAATTGATCTACATAACTTTTAATTATTAAAATATACTAGATAAAAATTAACTTACAATTTAAGGCCATTCTTCTTGAGCTAATAAGCAAGCTAGAATATCTAGTGAGTAATCTTGGTAAATTAATTGTTATCGAAATTTTGTTTACAATTAAAGACCGGTTTCTCTAAAAACTGTAATTTATTTGTGTTTACGTCAATGAATGCGTGTTTTCACTGTTTGTTAAACATAAATATCGACTAAAATAATATTTACACTAATTATTATACTCTTGGTTTCAATGAGAATTCTTTGAAAAAGTTCCTTATCTCAACATTTTTAGATAGAACAAATATTTAATTAAGTCTAAACTTGTTAAACTTTAAATAAACTAGTTTATTTTTAAATAAATTCTTTTGTAATCAATTATCTTGTTTAAAATCAAGATAATATTTTTGAATAATTATCTTTTTAAATATTTGTCTTAAAATACCCTTTGATATGAATTTTCCAATTTTTATCGCTTCGAATGAGTTTTAGTTGAATTTTGTATAAACGGGTTATCAAATCAAATGCTCTTTCAATTCATATAAATAAGAGCACAGAATTAGTTTGAGTCAGAGTTGAGACAGAGATCACAAAATGAATACTTTTAGAATTATTCTATTCTGTGCCATAACTATTGGCTCTGCTTATGGCCAGAAGAATGGTTGTGTTGACAGCGCCGACCACTGTATGCAAAAGACGATAATTATCGGCGATCCGGAGGTTATGTTCCCTTTGAATATCCAGGAAATGAACACTTATTGCGGGTAATTATTCTTTGCTATAGTATTAAAAGTGCAATTATTTAAGACAAAATGTTTCTGGCTAATTTTTCAGGCGAATGGCTGGAAAGGAAAAGTGCGTTAAAGACAACTCAAAAATGTGTTTGAAGTCATTGGCAGCTCAGGTGACAGAAGTGTTGATCAACAGTGCAGTCAAGAATAATAAGGGTTATTGTAATAATGCTGTCCGCAGACAGTCTTTCCTAAAGATAGGAGAGTGCGCTAATCCACGCAAGACTTCTTTGGATCAATTGATGTATTCCTTCATCGATACTCTTCAGGGAATTGCAGATAAGACAAACAAAATCGATAGTAAAATACCCTTGCTATGTTGGTAAGTATTCAACAATTGATAAATTAGCTTTCTACAATTTTATTTAGATTACTTTTTAAAAATAATTTAGCTTGGTTAATGCTTTTAAAAATAATCCTTTGATAGTTGAATAACCATTATTACATAAATAGTACCTTGCTAGGTTATCACTAGTAAAATATTTAAATAATTATATTTTCATAGCAATTACCATCGCTTTAAGAACGCACTGTTAGCTGAGGCCAGGAATGATGTCATTCCCAAATGCACGGAACGAGTCATTGAAGAGATCGAACATTTGGTGGACGGCTATGCAAATGATGTGCTGAATCTTATTTGTATGGAAGAGTACAAAGCAGAGGACACTAAGGAATGTCAGGCTATCATACCGCGAACACCATCGATAATACAAAGCAAAAGATCAAGTTCAATCTTGAAGCCATTAGTCGCCATTTTCAATAGTTTCAAACATTAATTTTATTTTATATTAAATTTGATAAATATTTACAAAAAAATATGCAAAAACTGACTAAGAATACAATAAAAATTTAAATTTTATTCGATTGTATTGTTTAATTCACAAAATCAGTACATATTTTTAATCCCAGAGGTATAGATTAAGGACAAATTTTCGACTATCTTTCCGATCACTGGTTATAAATTGAATTTTAATGCTTTTAATTATCTTTTGATGAAAAAAAACTATTTTTAAAACAATTATTTTTAAAGAAAATAATTTAATTTTGTTTCGCGCTTTCGGTTAGAAATTCAATTTGACTAAACTTTCACTTAATTCCCATAATTTCTTAGCGAAAGTGTCGTCACTTCCGTTATGAGGTAAGGGATGAACTCTTTGAAGATTACTAAAAGAATTCCATTAATAATTCATTAATATTTCCCGATATTATGTTTAATATACTTATAGTAAAATCCGGACTCGTTTTTAAGAGTGTCCTCGAGTGAGACGTAGAGCAGTGTTTGGCATCCGATTATTGGATCAGTTATTTTGGATAACATTTCACTCAAAATAAGATTACTTTCAATATTTGATACCTTTTTGATTATCTCTGGACTGACCACATATGTAGTGATATTTGTATGGGACAGTCGTCTGGACAACTCTCTCGTGAATAGAACTGTTGCTAATTTGCTCTGAGCGTACCCACCCTTTGGAATGTCCATGCTCACATTTCTTACATAATCAAAGTTTGTATCCGCCAAATAGTGAACAATTGATGATACGTTGACTACCCGTCCATTTATTGACTCTTCCAAATGAGGTATTAGAAGGTTTGTAAGTAAAAAGTGACCTAGATTGTCAGCATGTCATTTTTCTTTTATATTTTATAATAGCAAGTAACATACCAAGATAATTTTGCTGAAAATTCTTTTCAATTCCATCGTCTGTGAGAACTTGTTTTTCAATGGAATCACAACTATTGATAAGTAAATCAATTCTGGGCTCAAGTTTTGTCACTTCTTTAGCGAACTGTCGAACGGATTCGAGTGAAGATAAATCCAATTTTAAGACAATTATATTATTTGCTTCGTATTGGCTCTCATTTTCATCTGTGCTCAATATATTCTTGCCAACAATAACCTTACTCATTTTAATTATAAACAAACAAATCATCAAATATTTCAAACTAATCTATGAAAAAAATCAAAAACCTTTTTGAAACCGATTTGAGCCAAAAACAGTGCAATTTGTGCGCCAATTGGGTCTACGCCGTCGGTAATAACGGTTACCTTTGCCTCGTGTCCGCCATTCGTGGAATTCTTGTATTTTCTCGATTCCGCATAATTTTTATCAATTATTCTTCGAAGTAATTCTCCAAATTCTTGTAGTGCTGTTAAAATAGCTAGGTACTTAGTATGAAGCAAAGGCTTCATATAATTCTCAACTGGTCTTTCAACATTTGAACTATTTTGACCAAGATTACTTTCATTACCAGTGTTGACATTTTCTTCGTCGTTATTGAATAATTGGTTCAGAATAAAATTAAATAAAAGCGACGGGTCCAGTTTTAAAGTCATCTTGCATATAAATTAAAATCCTCAGCTTGATAATTAGTTAAATTGATAACATTAATTGCTCATTTATATTTAAAGGGAAAAAACATTAGCATTTGTTCTAATTATTAGCATGTTCTAAATTGAACGGATATTACTTTTATCTAGAACATTTTATTGAATAATGGAATATTAATTTTACTGTTAAATTAATTTACTAGAATAAATAATCAGGTCAACTTTGATTAATAGAATTTAATTATCAATAATTTCATAAATTTTTAATAATAAGTTTTGAATAATTGATTCATTAATTTTGTTAACATTTTTAATATAAATTTAAAGTAAATTAAAATAAAGTGAAGAGATATTAACTTTTGTTTACTCCAATATTCTATTGTCAATAATATGAGAATAGACACAAAGAAAAGATAAGGCATTGACCATAACTGCAGACACTGTCTTATGTTTAAAGAAACAAAAATGAATACAATATTATAATTTGGAAATGATTTCCATATTTTGGTCGCAAACAATACTTTTACTTAAAGCACTTCAAAGTAATTGTTGCTATCATTTAAGCCCTACTTTTTGTTTGTAATGTGAAAATTATAAACTTTTGGATAATAAAGGGGTAAATTTTTAGTTTTTGGATATTAAAAGAGGGGACAGGAAAAATCTTTTCTTGGTAATGGGGATATTTCTAATCTTTTTGTTAGTAACGGAGGGGACAGGGAGGTTTATGTCTCTCTAAAAACCTATTCTTTAGATATTAACAGAAGGGATATATTCTTTAATTTAATAGTTATTCTTTAACTAAAATAGCATCGAAACACTACAGCCGACGGGAGAAATGACTTTTCCTTATAAAATTATGGTTGCATGTACATTTCACTTTGGAGTGCCGCAAGATATTT
>JAQIXI010000914.1:0-17312 GCA_034700165.1 Galumnidae sp. Gr-Ori-00277 | reverse complement strand
GAGAGAGAGAGAGAGAGAGAGAGAGAGAGACTAAATTAGCAAAATTTGTAGAAAACCTCAAACAATCTAAAGGTTAGTCCAATTAAATTCATGAAATACTAAAAGGATTTCAAAGATTATATGGAATAATAAAATATGTAATGAAAAGGTCTAACAGTTGGTTATCACGAATGGATTGACATTTGTATGCACTGAGATATAAAGCAATCGATTTGTATAAATGGAGACAATATTCCAATGATTGTCGACAAAAGTCAGTAATTTATGTCCACTGACTTTCCGCTGACATTAACTGATAAAACATTTAAAAAGTATGTCATGAGTCCATCCATTTATACAAAAATGACAATTTTTGAAAAAAAATCTATTCAATGAAAATGGAGCATGAATAACTTATCAACAAAATTAAGTAGAGATTTTGCTAGTTTATATTTAGTTCTATATTTTAATGCAATCTATTTATCGCTTCCTTTCGTTTGATTGCGAATAAAATCAGTTAATGAATGAATGAATTCCCAAATATTCTGATTCTATGATTATTGACACTAAGAATAATTTAGTGAAAGGCAAACATATAAAGGGTGTCACCTATTTTCCATACAAACAATTTTCTAATAAAAGTATAAAAAAATATAATTGTTTTTCTAAATTCAATATTTACTTAAAACTGTTTGTTATTCGAATATTATTTGAAAAAAATCAAATTAAATTCAAATGAGTTTCACTTAAATTGTAACATATCCAAGGTAACTTTGTAGTAGTGCATTTCAAGATCAAATTAAGCATGTTAAAATTAATTGAGAATAAGTAATAAAGAGTTAGTAATAAAGCACTTAATAAGAATCAACTGAATTATGAATTTTAATATAAAACTGAATTAAAGGTCAGACAAAGATATTGAAAGCAATTATCGCATATTAAATATCTTGGATTTATTGAATTGAATGAATGAAGTGCTGAATGAAGTGCTGCCCTTTATTTAGAGAATAAAACCTTCGCATAAGTCAATGAAAATTGTGATTAAGTCGTAACAAATATTTGTCAAATAATAGTCTCGAAATCTATTTGTTGTAGATTTGAATCTTACGATAAATCTGTAAAATTTCACTTAACAACAGATTTGCGTCATTCATATGATTGAGTTAATAATGAGATAAATCGTTAATAAACAGAACTTGTCTATCAAATATTGAAATTGCTTAGCAATAAAGTGATCCCTCGCCAAAAATCAATTCGTATAATATAAAAGTTGTTAACTTATTGCAAAACGGAATAAAAATCAGAATAAATGTCCGACAAAACAGTGTAAACATTAAGAGTTGAGAATAAACTAATCGATACCTAATTTAAGACATCAATCAAATAAACACAAAGTCTTGATATTAAAAAATCTCTTCAACCGATAGAAGAGAAGTCATAGCACTCTAACATTTGTTTACATATCTTCTAAAAGTATGTCAGCGCTGGCAGTCTTGAGTCAGTACTGGTTAAGACATCTAACTCTATGCACTCAAACTAATGGTTACAACTTTTTTTTCAATATATATACCAAATGTTTACAGTTATATCTTTTTTGTGATGTCTTTACACACATTAGTCAGATATGTTGACTAATTTATGTTTGAACAAATGAACCGGATAACAGATGATTAGTGGGGTGGAATAGCAACACATACCTCATCACAGGCAGAACAGCGCGGTTTAACGGTTTCCGCGTAATGTCTTTCGCAGAAGAGTTTACCATCTTTTGCACAATATGTCAGATCTACGAGCAGTTCCTCACAAACAGTACATTGGAAACAGTTTGGGTGCCAGACTACCTGCTCACCAAACTTAGGGGCCACTACTCCGATATCTTGCATTCCGATCGTTTTCTTACATTTTTGGCACTCCTTTACAAAAAAAACAGATAATATTTATTATAAGTAATAAAAAAAAGTATATCCGTTAAGTGACTGACTTTTTTGTGGTCGAAATGAGTTTTAATGTAACCGATATCGAGAGCCAATTCGTTCCTATGATTGACAAAATCCTCGAAATGTTTCCAATTTTCATGTTCTAGAAATTTACAATAAGCCAGAGCTAAGTCTTGCTTTGGAAGCTGCAGAATAAGCTGTCTGTCCCGGTATTTCTCTCCAGGTGTTCCCAAACGCGGCACTTTGTGAAGAGGCAGTTGTGAAAAGTATTGCTCAATCTATCAAACAATCAATGAATAAACAAATTTTATATTAAATATTGATTTTTCAAACAATCAGTGATTTTAGAAATTTTCAATTTTTTGTTTACAATTAACTTCTTTTCGAAATTAAATTTATTTCTCCCAAAAAACTCCATTCCTTTTAGTAATCCTTTAGTTTCATAGAGAAAGCAATGACTCAATCGTTGAAAACATAATATGAATGCTTTCAAAGTAAATAATAATAGAATTTAAAGAAAGGGATAATAATTTTCATTCACAACAATTCAATGAAATAAATTTATAAATACTTTAATATTTATTCAATTACTGTATCATTGGTTTAATAGCTCCGAGTAATTATCAAAACAATATTTATCGCAATCATAACGCGTGACGTTTCAAAACAGTAATGATATTTGGTCTCAATATGTAAGGAATGACTTTTGGCGCTTCCCTTTTATTATGGGTTTCGTCGGGGAATCGCTCGCAATGATTATAATTAATGTCAAACATTACAAACGAAATTTGAGGTTCACTTCCAATGGTTTCATATTGAATGACAAAAAAGCCAGAAATCAATTAATGGCGAACCAAAACCAAACAAATATGAAATATGAAACAACCAAGTTTATTTATTGGATGCCATGAAATTCGATACCATTTCCAGACTTTGCGATACTAAGGTTTAGCAAAGGCTTAATTATCTGAAAATGCCGTGAAATTGTGTTATCATATGAGATAATTTATCAATGTAATTCTACTGTTTGGACGCCAATTGTGACAGCAAATAGAACCTAGCAAACAATTACTTAAAGAAAGGGATCCACAAAGATTTGCTTGGTGCTATTGCCTGATGCTATTTCATAAAACTCTTTGATAAATCACCAAAATTTGATGTAAAGCTTATAATGACAGCTATTAATTGAAGGGATCGTCGAAAAGATTTTGAATTATTCATCATTTTATGGCTTTTGCTTACAATCGATTCTTACAATTACTGACAAATTCAAAGGAAAGCCTCCGTTGACGCTATTATTCCAGATTAAGCCCTAAATATTTTGCTTCGTTTTCGATCATTAAATACAATTTTTGAATATTTATCACAATATTTGTCACATATTTTCCAAATTCTTTGGGAAAGAATTTCAAAAAATTAATGACAAAATTCTAAGAGATATTACTTTAAGTCTAATATTCATTATATTGATTAGAGTCTAAACTCGGTTAACGGAATTCGGTTTCAACCGAAACCGTTTAGGGTTTTCCGGTTTCAGTTCCTGTTATGTGGGTTTGGGTTCCATCAAAAAAATTTTGGTTAAACCGAAATCGAGATTTTATCGATTTTTATGGGAATAAATTTTAGACATTATTATTGTAAACATTTAGCTAGTTCCTTTTATACTTTGAACCTCCTGTTTTAGCCTCTTCTCTATTACACTATTCAATACTTTATATTCTTTTAAAAAGTCTATTTTTTAATTCAAGTGTTCATATATTTATTTTTTTTTTGAGTTTGTATTTATCTAAAACTGTTCTTGTTGATATATAACTCCCAATTCGCGGAATACAAAATTAAGTGAAACTTAAGTGAATTTTTAAATTTATTTAAATATTATTAAATATTAAAATCGTTGACTTTATTTATTATTATTTATTAGTAAATTAAGAAAATTACTTTTAAGTCATATTTTCATTTATATTTGAATATTCCCTAAAAAGTCGGGGTTTTTCGGTTTTTTGTAATTAAACTTTGGGTTTTGAAAATTTGCTAATTTTGGTCTCTAATAAGTATAAAATAATATGCGACACATCGTTGAGGAAAATTGTGAAAAATATGATTAAATAGAGGCAACTAATGGCCAATCAGTAACACATTATGACATATGTCTCATGCAATCAACATATAAGATGTTTTAAGTCTGTTCCCAAACACATCAATCATTGGGCACTCCTAAAGTTAATGTCTTATTTGAAAATATTCATGAAAACAGAAGAACCGATGCCTTTGAAGCAAATGTTAACAAAAATAATAAGTTTTCAATATTTAAAGCTTTCATTACATTTATAGCCTTAAGAAATGAATTCTATTTTAAAAGCTATGAATTAACAAATATTTTCAATGGCTTTCTATTATTTTAATTAAAGTATTAAACTTTAATGTATTTCCACTCGTTTTTACATTTTTCACTCCATTTAATTAATAAATAATTGGAGAACAAAATGACAAAACGGTAGAACAGTTCAGTAATTGAGCCTTAATTTTATCGATTTTGTGTCCAAAGTGTCAAAAATATATTAAAAATATTTTCTATTGATTTTTAATAATTTATAAATCAAACAAAAACTTAAATACTGTTTCATCTAAAATATTAAAACAAAATATACGTCAAAATGCAAAACAAAATCAAAATTAAAAACACTTTAATTATTGAATTATTGGATAAAATGTGAATCCATTAAAGCATTAAAAGGTTTGCCATAAAAATAGACGCAAAGAAAATATTGATATTTTGACTCATGAGTGCACACATTTGGACACTTTAAGACATATCCGTTTCGAACTGATGACCTATGAAATTACATCAATACAAGATTAAATAACTTTATACCAATGAATAGTTGAAATGTCAATAAAATGACGACTAAAGCCATCCATAAAACTTTAATTATTTACTTGTTTTGATCGCAAATCCCATTGGATTCTACGATAAGTAACAGAATATTCTGTATCTTATGGTCGATAACCTAATTATTTATTATAAAACAAAAGACAAGAATTTACGTTATTTTGAGACAAATATTAATAAAAAGATTGATTTGTTTTCTGTAGTCTTTCTATTCGTTTCAATAAATCGTATTAAAGTAATAAAATTTATGTCGTTTTAGTCGGAAAAAAATGCCAAACAATTGTCTTTTTATGAAAAAAGTTATATAATTTCATTTTGAAGTGACTTTAATAATATTTTATGGGAAGACTTGGGAGAGGATAAGTCCAGTAATTCGATGTTTATTTTGATGTCTAAGAAATATATTACTGACAAATATTACTGAATATATATTTTTATTACTTTGAAGACTAAATTGAAAACTAAGAGTTTTTGGATATAAATTCTCCATTTTTTTTACTGTAATTTCACGATTAAATATAACCAAATTAAATGACAAAACCCAATGAGGTATTGGAGGTATAGTAAGACTAACTCCCAGTCAAATAAAGTAAAATAAATTCAATTTTATAATACGATTTGTAAAATGTTTTTAGATTTTTCTTTTTGGACTTAAATTGTTTTTCGCATTTATTGCGAAATCGACACTGAATTCAACTTCAAATGCAATAATAAATTGGAATAAATGTCTGACAAAACGAGAATTAATGCCTTTACTTAAAGAAGACTTTTTTTCTCAACTAAACAAAAAGGTTTTGATCCAACCATTTACTAGCAACTAGCACATTTACTTATCATAAGTAAGATAAATTTTCTTACTAATATACATAAAACGAAAAGTGAAGTAAATGCTGTTCTCGTTGTTTGTATGACAACATCGATAGAACCGATTTTGCAATTATTAAACCTTTAATTTTATAATTAACTAAATTTCACACAATTCTCATGATTTTACTCTTGGCTTAAATTTTGGAAGAAATAAGTAATCAATAAGGAACCAATAAATAATAAGTAATCATGGTAATAGTTGTGATAATGTTTGTCATTATTATAGGTAATGACAATATTTTTGGTGATTAACAGTTACTCAGAATTTTCTCCAACTCTTCCGATGATTACTATTAATATTTCTAAAAGAAGACATAAAAGCAGGGATGGCAAATAGGGGGGTATTACCCGTATACCCCCCCTGGAACGAAAAATCGGCAAAATACCCTCCCCTGGGATTTTGAAACCCTTAACATTACGTCTATGGACAACCACTAGGTCTGTCGAGGTTTTTAGCCTCCAGGGTAGGGTATTTTGCCAAATATCCCCCCTGGAAATCGAAGTCATTTGCCATCCCTGCATAAAAGTCTTATGAGTTATGAAAGCCTTGAGCTTTTAAAAAATAAAATTAAACTTGGCAGAAAAAGTTACCCTTTTATTTAATAAATAAGTGCTTATATTCGATGTTTTTTAGTAAATTGAGTTTAAAATATGAGAGATAGAGAGTCGGCTTCTTTTGAGGCACTAAAAAGTGATAAAAATTTGTTGATTTCTATGAAAGTAAATACCTTTTCGCTGATAATATTTGGGGGAACCCATGAATATCCCTCTTGAAGTGTCTTTTCTTTATTGTCTTTACAGTTGTTGCAGTCATTACTTTTAAGTCCGAGCCGTTGGCGAACGTCTACAAACTCTTCGTGGTATATATCATGTGATTCTCGCTGACACTTACAGTTATTACACACTTTCCTATAATTTGTATGAAAATAAGAGTCATTAATAAAAGATTCGTTCATTAAATTAATTATTAATAAAAGTGAAACAAATTTGATTGAATTAATTAATTGAGAATTTGTTGAATTGAATTAAAGTGAATACAATAAGTATTGAACTTTAGCTCATATTTAAGACAAGAATTAAGAAAAAGAAATAACTAATTGCATAACAAATGAAAAGTTAATTTCAAAGAGTATTCGACTCTCTTTTGACTGATTGATGTTTAATGAAAAAGTAATTCGCATTTAATCTGTTTTGAACTGAACTCATCTGAAGGCAAAACACAGTATTTATAAATAATATATCCAGAGCTGAGACTTACTGTTACTTAATTATCTCTGAAATTATGCCATACTTTTTAAATATTTAATAAATTGGGAAATGTTTGTTATGTTAACAAAATCTAAATGAAATGCGAGTCAGTGCCCAAAACTGGAGCTAAATTTAGACAACAAACCGATAGCTCTTTAGCACTTCGCTATAGACATGTATTGCAAACTAAAGAGGAATACCTAATGATATAATTAAGGCAATGGCTGACGGGCACTACCGGACGGCAATTGACATGAGTAATGATTAAGTGAACAATATTTGCACATTTCGTGTTCGCAATGTTTCCCAACAATTGAAGACATGTCTTAATCCCAATAACAACATTGAGATTGACGTTATTCTCCAAAATGTGTGCTTTATTTGGATACCGAGTGCTGTCCATTACTCTTTGCATTTACTCAATATCTGATAAAATATTCATAAACTTTTGCAGAACACAATCACTTCTTTATGTGAAAAACCAATACTCTTAAGAGTAGTATATTTATAGCATTTGAGGGCAAATAAAAACAATATTTGATTCGAAGAAAATGCTTTGAAGTCCTAAAACTCCTAAAACTGATTGAATAAATTGTTGTAATACCAGAGAATCAAATATTTCGAAATAATTCCGATATTATATTAATATTTATATCTCATAAATATTTAGACGACAGAATCACTTCTGAAAGTGATTTCTTAAATAAATGGTTCCGAACAAAAGGTTTATAATATGAGTATTTTTAGACCCAATATATTTAACTCATATTTTTGAATCTTTCAACAGATATATAGTTTTAGTTAAGGACAGTGTGAAAGACAGTCATCACATTATTTAAGGCCATAAATAACAGACTAAAGGGATGTCCACAAAGTAATACCGGAGAGAAATTTACTCAAATATATCATAGAATTCCTGACTTCACATTAAACTATAAGATCCCTCTTTTTTTAGGGAAATATTCAAGTGATCATTGACTCGATGAGCAAATATCAAATCATGTCTCTATGAGTAGCCAATGCTCTGCCAATAAATGATAGCAAAGACTTTAGGCATAAGTTTTGTTATGTCATTTAAAATGAGTTTCAGGAAAAAAATAAAAAATCTTAAAACTCAATCTCTAAGAAGATTTTTCTTTTCCTAATGATTGTTCCTGTTATAAAAATTGCCTTTCCTATTGCAAGGTGAACATCTAATACTGGATATCCTGGTTGTGAGCCTTCATATAATTTATTGTCGCCAATAGTAAACATAACCTCGAATTCGCTAAAAATAATTTTTGGGATAAAATTTGGAAAAAACACTTAAATTAATAGAAAAAAGAGTTGAAACAAATTTTTGCCGTAAATTTTCGGCTCAGACTTACTTTTTAGACAAAAAACGAATCATACGATTTGGATCCAAAAACATAATAATTTTCATCAGAAAATAAATGGCACTCAAAACAAATACTCAAATAAATATAATTCAGAAAATATTTTTTTTTTTGTCAAACGATAGACAAATAGAATTGAATTCTTGAAAAACTGTTTGAATACACAATTAGTGTGTTTTCAAAGAATATTTTTGAGGAAATGATTCAAAATAACCGATAAAACCATCGATAGATTCAAGAGTTTTGGTTTATAAGATGTATATATTTAGTCAATGGATGTAAAGCCTTGTTATATAACAAAATAGCGCTGACTTTCAATATATAAAGAATATCGCAAATTGAAGTCAAAATAGAAAAGGCTTTCCTTTGAAGTTTTTAAGTGATAACCCAGTGCTATATGATTGCCATAGACTCAGAATAATTGGCAATAAAAACGTGGCACAAATAATATAATCAATTTCATTGAAAATTCTCGTTCAGCCATATCTCGTGTGATTGCATTAGTAAATCATTTCTTGATTTATGAAACCCAAACAAATATGTGACTCAATATAACCAATTCATTAATATTTTGATTCTTTGCTCATTAAAAGGTATATCCATAAAAGCACTTCACTTTGTTTACCGACCGAAACAAATCTGTAATAACACTATTAATGCAAAATACATCTCAAGTGAAGTGAATTCAGACTTCTGTCAACATTTTCTAAGTTTACTACAACACTATTTTATAATAACATTCACTTCAACATTAATAGAAAAGAAAACAAGGTTATAAACATATCTATAATCATTACATTTACAACTATATTCTTTGATTTATTGATACTATAAAAAAACTAAACTCTTTATTTGAACATTTGAATCTTTCTTATCTAGACCATTTTCACCATTTGTTTTGTTAATTGTTGCTTTTCCTGTTTATTATTATTTTTTCCATAATTATTATTATATATCCCAAATTATAACCAAGTTTACTAATTTGAGATTTTGTTCCACTTTTTGATGATTTCAGGCGAAAAGATTTGTTTTTTCCCTAAAAGTTGTGTCGCTAATAAAGATAAGGTTCAGTCAAAACGATAACATATACTCATATTTAATCCGTAAATGTAGTGAAAAAAAAGTTTCGTTTCTTATCATAACAACTAATTATAAAGTATTAATAAATACATTATTTATTAAATACTTTGTTAGTTGAGTCATATATTTCACGGCTATTATCGAAAGACATTTTATATAATATATTAACTATTTGTTAGTCTCACAAAACTTGTATTAAAATAGTAAACACTCTTTAAATTAATTAATAAAATATTCAACAAAAAAAGAAAGAAAAGAAAAGAAATTACTAAACAAACTGAGAGAGTCTATCAAAATATATTGAAATTTTAATAAACATTATCAAATAAATGTACAAGGATATTTGAAAAAGCTCTTAATATCGATAAATTTTAAGCCATCGAAAAGATAATTAAGTAAATAAACCTCTAATATAACCCTTTATTAAAGAATTTTAATATTTTTATTATTTCGGATTCATTTGAGGCAAAATATTTGCCTTTAATTAAGTGAACAAAATATTTCTAAAACTAATAATTTAAGGAATGCGTGAAAAAAACAAATTGTAAAACAACTGTTAGCACACAATTTGACAGTAAATCAATATTTAATTAAATTAAAACCAAAAATACTTGTCTACAGATTTTCAGTAATCGCTAAGAATATCGAGTATTAGAAAACATATTATGGTATTTCTCATCAATAATTCAATTTAATTATATATTTTCATAAATATATGGTTCAACTGATTAAGAGTTTTGTTGATTATTAGCCAATAAAAGTGGATATAAGGAAATAATTTGCATTATTTAATAGACAATTTTATCTGGATTACTATTCTGAGCATATTTTCAATTGTCAAAGTTGTCGGAGCATTCCTTTAATTCAACAATTTTTTTCAGCAAATATTGCTTTAAATAAAGGTTTGTGACTAATATAAAAGTATATCAATTCTTATATAATTCTTATTAATATTGAAAAATGAGTCCCAAAAAGGATTAGAAATACGATATTAAAGTCAATTTTATTCATTAATAATAAAATGAGAGAATGTAATGGAATATAACATTAAATCAAAACGAGTTTACTTTCGTTTAATATTAGAAAAGGTATTAAAACTTTATGTCTTTAATCAGAATCAGAATCTGAATCTGAGTTTTGGAATTATCAAAGGTTTAGGAAAATGGAAAACATGGAAAATATAGCACAGAATTTGGGGAAATGTATTTTTGATACAACTTTCTGGTAAAAATCCTTTCTCTGAATATCAAAACTTAAAATCAAATTTAAAGCAAAAGAATAGTAAAAACATAAAAAAACTATTGAATACATGATTTGAAGGATTAAATTTCAATTCAGTCAACAAATAGAATGGATTCTCAGTTTGATTTCAGCTAAGACTCAGAATTACCAGAAACTAAAAACGGAATGAAAACCAATATCTGTAACAAAACGGAAGAACTTATTGTTGAGAAAACTGATCATAACATAAGTCTCAACAGAAAAATAAGTTAAATATAACTCAAAATTGACAAAAATATCGAAAAGGATTGCCTTCAGATGCAGACAAAACAAACTGAATGAAAACATTTCGAAACCTTTTTCACTGATAGCCGACAAACCTATAAATTATTCATTAATTTACTCAGAATAACAATTTGTTGTATACTCAGAGCCGACATTGGAATCAGTTCTCTATTTATTTATTTTGTTCTTTTAATTTAACAAATTTTAGTGTTAATTAAAAACATAAATTCAAATAAACCGTTAATTAAGTTAAAACATTCGATGATTTCTTTACAAAGGATTGATTGATGGCTTCCGATCACTACATATGCCTTAAATGACTCAATTGTTTGCAAACATTTCCTAAAAATTAAAGCTAATAACAGAGATGTCCAGCGATCAATAAAATACTTAATATGATTATCACTTAAAATGACCAGGATATAAGTTCTAATTCAATTTATTCAATCAAAAAAATAAAACAAAAATATACTTAAAATTTAATAAATCAAAAGAAAATTCTCAGGTTCTGAGCGCACAGATTATTGCACTAAAAGATGACAGTTTTGGCAAACATTATGTCAATGAAATCTTTAATATTTCATATTCTCAACGATACACCCATTACCAGAGATTTATCAAGTTTTGCATGAATAGACACTACCATTTTAAAGCCATTAAACAGATCCTGGTCTTTTAGCTTAATTTCTCCATAAAAAGTAATTTGAATTTCAAATGATTTTCGGAAATTATAAATTTTATTAATTTAAAACATTTACCGATTAAATATCAGAAGCACTTAATTCTAATGAAAATGTTTTACTAAAAATAAACTTAAAAGAGCAGAATATTAGAAGAATAGAAGACTAAAAGTATAGAAGAATAAGAAAATCAAACAAATTCTCAAATCAAACATTTGTTAAAAAATTTATGAATTCATAGAAAATTCAATTTTGAAAATTTAATTCCAATGAAAATAGAGATACAATAATAATAATAAATTCAGTATAAGATTTCAGCACAACTGTTATCTAACAACAAGTTATATAAAGTTATATAACTTAATATTTTCAGCACAATGTCTAACAAATTATATTGAAGTCATTTTTTAACAAAATATTGATTTTCTTATTTTTCAATCAATTATTTTTCTCAACGACTAATATCTTTCTTAACTTAAAAGGTTTACGATTTCATTAAAATAGAGTTCAAACACCGATTCTGACAAAAAATAGCAAAAGTTATGATAAAAATATTAGAATAAGAATTGGATGACTAATGACTATATTTAGAAAAAATAGCCTTAAATCAGAATAAGATAAAAGTTATAACTTATGAGTGAATATTCATCTCTAGAGGGATATCAGATTTATTCTGAGACAAGAATTTAAGGCAAACAACATTTGACAGAAGACATAATCAATTATTTCTATTTTATGGCAAAATCTTTATTTATTTGAAGCAAAAATCTTTATTATTCTTATGACTTAACTGTTCTGGTAATGAATATGCTATTCGTTTGTATGTTTGCAATACAAGTACTCAAAATAGAAATGCAATTCACATATTCTGTCCCAAAACGTTTTTTCTGTTCAAAAATCATTAATCTATTGTCTGAAAACTACTTAATAGTCAAAATATATACCAAAAACTTAAATTGGATTCAATTTAAAGCCATTTGTGAAACTCGAGCTCTAATTAGACTCGGATTCAAATTATTTACAAATATTTGAGTAAAACAAAAATAAGAGAACTGCCATCAAAACAGTGCTAAAACTTTAATAATAATCATATTAACAGCGATTCATTAAAATTTACTTGTTTAAATTAGCTCTTGAACAGTTCAATCAAGTTAAAACTCTAAATCAAATATCTCTCTTTTGGCCGAGAATTCATTGAAAAGCTTTTGTCAAATACTTGAAACGGATCTCAAAATAGATGAATGAAATGCAATGTTTGGATACTTTTTTAAAATTTATGATTAAAGTTATGAAAAAGACATTTATTAATGAAAAATATAATAAAAATTAATATAAATATCTCTAAACTAATCAAAATTCAATTAAATTATTGAAAGGTTTTTCCTAAAAATAAACACTTTTAGGTTATATCTGTTGTAAACGATTGCAATAAAACCTAAAACACCATAAAATTAGACAATTATAACGACAATATTATACGACTATAGAAACTGAAAACAAACTTTAGAATATTTGCCTTGCTCAATTTATTTTTGCCTCAATATTTTTGCCATAGCAATCGATTTAAGAATCTTTAGGGATTCTATCCAGTACATTTATCTAAGATGTTTTCGTTGCTGTACTATAGGCTAAGATTTGTTAGCAAAAAGTTGCTTCACTCAATTTTATAAAAAGAATTCGCAAAACAATAATATATTTAAAATAAGTTTAATTTAAAATAAACATTTAGACACAACTCATATAAATTAAAAATAAATAAAAATCTATTTTCATTCGCACAGACATTGTCTGCATTTATTGCTAAGTATTTGAATTTTGTTAAGAATATGTTTATAATTAAATCTTTTAAATTCTAAATAAATTATATTTTAAAAATTGTTTTTATAGATAATTACTCTGTCTTTCAATTATATATAGATTTAAGAATTAAATAGAAATTATTGATGTATTACTAAAGAGCTTAAGAAAGTTTAACAAGAACAATTAATCTGAAAAAAAGTATATCAAATCTCTAATGAAATTTTTAAAGAAAAATCGATAAGTCTTGTAATTAACTCATTAGCTTATCAAGATGATTCATCAAGATGATAACTTTGAAAATGATTAGCAAATTTGATCGTTAAGTATATAATGATATACAAACTCAGGAGAAATAGTATATAAATTACAGTAAATTTTCCATTTAAGCCAACTTTTGTTGCGTCAAAAATTTTGGGCTTAAATAGAATTTGGTTTAAATAAAGTTAACTTAACCTAGGTTAGAAACAGTCACCGCCGAAAAACTATGACATTTGCAATAAAATTATATCAAAAAATAAGCAAAATTTTATAATCTTCTAAATTTACTTTAAAAACCAGTCAACTTTTGATACAAATATGTCCTTGTATTATTTTTTTGATAGATTAACTTTGAAATTATGCCTTGCAAAAGTTTTACTAAAAACAATATTAACAAAATTATAAGGTTTTAAATACAAAGTATGAGTAAATTTGATGGAAACCACAATAATTTTAAAATATATTAATAAATGTGAAAAATTCGAATAAAATTTATTAATAAAAATTTTAAGTTTTCTATTAAATTCAATAAAATTATTTAATAAAAGAGAAATTCAGAGAAAATTTAATGGTTTAAAATAACCTAAAAGTCATTTATAATCGCTTAAAGTTTAGTTTATGGCTTCAATTTCTCAATATTTTTATTCAGAAATATTTAATTTGAGCTAAAGATTGCGAATTGTTTCAACTATTTCTCCGGTGTCTGCATATATTCAGGTATATTATAATAATAATCAGAAGAAAATTTCATTACATAAACTTAAAAATCTTTTTCTATTAGGAATTGTTTAGACAATCATTGCTTAGTTTATAGAACAAAAGAAAATAAGATCTTAACTAAGAATAATAAGTGAAGGATAGCTTCCAAATGACATTATTCCTAATAATTGCAAACTTAACCTCTAAAACAACGATACTTTTGAAAACTCAAAAATAATTCTTTAAAGAAAAGTCAAACAAAATTTTGCCGTAAATTTAAGTCAAGACTTACTTTTTCGACAGAAAACGGATCTTACGATTAGATTCCAAAGACATTAATTCTCATTCAGTTGTCGATAGAGAGAGGAGAGAGTCAACTGAAAATATGTGGTACGGAATCTGTGCTCTCAATCAAAAGATAATCTGATAAATACTTATCACAACTAAAACTATTGATATTTCAAAATATTCGCCGATAACTAAGAGTAAGAGTATGGGTGAAGTCAATAGACATATGGATTTCTCTGAAGGAACAGTTCAGACATACATCTATTAGAAGCTGTGAAATAAAATGAACAAACCAACAAATGAACATGCGCATCCATCTTTCAAAAACTTTGCTCTAAAAGAAATATTTAAACTTTTGAAGCATTGATTCTGATTTCAGTCCTTCGACTTAATATTTCCTCAACGGATGACTTCAACTCGAATTTAAGTCATTAAACTTTTTCAACTAATAATAACCTGCAAATACTTAAATATTCATTTCTCTTAAAAAACTTTAATTTTCAAAAAAGAGTTTTTACTTTTGAAACAACTTTTGATTTATCAAAGATTATCTTTTATAAAAAATTTAACAAGTTAATGATGTTTAACAAGATTAGTAGTCTTGGTACTAAATAAAACTGATTAGAAAGCAGTTCTGTAAACTAAAAGTGAGTGAAGCGACACTTGTCTACAACAAAAACAGTTATATTTATGGCAAATCAATGATATGTTTATCTGAGACAGCATTCGGGCCCTAACGAGTCTCACATATGGATGAAATCTGGACACAGAGTCAGAAGATTTCCTAAACTCAAATCAATAGAAGTCAAACAAATAGAGAAGTGACTAATGATGTGATAACAAAAAACGATACCTAATATATAAACGTCTGATAATTCAGTTTACGGCCCAACAAATCGTTTCAATTAATCCATTGATAATTGAATTGAGTTTTTCTAACCATTGATTAAAATATTCGCTAATTTTATAAATGTTTACATTGAAATTCATTGTAATTCATATTAAGTAGCATGCTTAATTCAAACAGTTGTACAGAAGTTATGTTTGGAATGATTGCAAGTTAATCATATATGCGTCTCATTTTTTCTCCGGTGATTTATTGCTCATAAATTTTTAGTTTTTAATGAAAATCTATGCCAAAGAAATTACTGATTCGTAACTCGTTCTCAGTTATAAACAATTTACAAGATTAGATTGTAAAATATTCCAACAATCTTTCATAAATAATCCCTAGATTAAAGAATGTCATATGTCATTATAAACTTGGTTATTATCGATCATTTAGTGATAATTTGTTCGACAAAATATATATAATTGAAAACTAAGAATCAATTCGTGACAAATGAATGCAAAATATTATGAAATTTAATATTAATATTAATGAAACACTAAAATGTGTTTGTTTTGCAATTGTTCAGGGACATTTACTGATGATCTCAACACACGAATAATAGACAAGAAAATTGTATTAATTGAAAGCAAAGTTGGATCACCAAATGAATAGCATTAGGGGTAACCAAAGGTAAACAATATGTCCTTGATCATCCCTAATATGGTCGCATAGAATAGAGATTATGAGAAATAAGACTTCTAAAAAAACAAATATGCTTGCTCAAATTAGACCTTTATATTAATCTAATGATTCACTAAAAATGAGTAATAAATCTCCAAAATAAAACTATTGCATGTAAATGTACAAGGTCAAATAAGTTTAGTAAAATTCTCTTAAACTTTAGTCATATTCAGATTATAGTTATCTCTTTAGACCTAATTTTTAATCAAAGTTTTAATGAATGGAAGAATTGATTTAAGAAAAACAATTTGGATAAGAGAAGAGACAAAAGAAGACACAGACCTCCAGACGTGGGCTTCGAATCCAATACAAGAGTGACATTCATTACACTTCTGTCCGATGTCTACTTCGGTAATTAAAATGCCCTAAAAATAAGACAAAACAATAAAAAAAACTTTAGACAAACAAAACTTTTTTTTCTGTTTTAAAACAATTAGTTCTAAACATAAGAGACTTTAAAATCAGTGGAAAAATATAACTGAAATGTATTAACAAAACAAACAAAAAAGTTTTCACTTTAAATGTCAATCAAATGTCTGACCGTTTTTAAGAAGACATCTCTGGAAGACACTGAAGAACTCATTTTGCAATACTTTTGTTGATATTAAAGACACTTAAGAGTTAAAAGTGTTTAATTGATTGGTTGCCACAAGAATTTACTCAAATAATCAAAACTAAAGACAAATAATTTCTTGTAATCAAATAAAAAGTTATTACAAACACGAGTTGTGTTTCACTTCAAACTGTCATCAAATAAAGTAATGATTTACTGAAAGACAACCAAAACAACTAAAACTAAAGCCAAACCTAAACACAGAGTAACGTAATTTGTGGACGAACTCAACACATGTCAAACAGTGAGACAAATGGCGTCAAAAGCAAATACGGCCTCTTTGATAGATACTCGGGCAGAATTAGCTGATCTCGTTAAACGTCGAGCAGAAATTGCTGTAAGCTGTCTAATCATGTTATACCTTGATATATTTTCTTTCCAACGATATATCACTTACCCCTCTCACTATAGGATACGTTATGTTCTCTCGAGCGACAAATCTATGCCTTCGAAGGCTCTTATTTAGAAGACACACATCTTTATGGGAATATCATCAGAGGTTGGGACAGATATCTGGC
>JAQIXI010000913.1:0-17313 GCA_034700165.1 Galumnidae sp. Gr-Ori-00277 | reverse complement strand
CACTATTATACTTATACCGGTATTATACCTAAAATGCTCTGCAATTACTGAAGTATTATACTGGTGTATGAACTGTACTTTAAAAGTATCCAAAAAAATCTGTTTAATTAAAATATTCTAAATTAGAATTTCTAATATATACTACAATAACAATTGATAAGAGTTTATATGAAATGAATACAATTATTTCAAAATCTGTTTTTATTTAAAATTCAATTAATTTTCTTACTTTTGTTTGTTATGAAAGTCTTCGATTCCATTATTGCAATCATTTTGAAGACACGAAAATTCCCCAAAATTTGGATTTAATATTAAAATCAGAAGAATTGAAAGGAACCCATAAATGGATTTCGGGAACTCTTTATTCGACCTTAAAAACCAATTTTTCAAAGTTTTTTAAAACAATAATAAAAATTTTATCAAAAGATTATATGAAAATAATTTTATATTAAGACTAAAAGATTAGCGAAAGTATAGGTTAAACATAATTATGTGACAATACTTACATCGCAAAAGATATCAACGCTTTGTTTCAATTGTTTTACAACTATTTTTTGGGTAAAATAAGTGAAACTCATTTCCTTTTATAGTTTTCAAAATATAAGAATTGGATTATATTTCTATTATTTCATTAAAAATTAATGACTTAATGGACATTAGCTGACAAAATATTGACCCAATAGTTAAAACCAACGCATTTTTCTCACATTTATTCAAACAAAGATTTTTTTTCAAATCTATTTCTTTGAAAACTACATCTGAAACATTCTCTATTTATTGAACATGTATTTGAACTTGCTAATTAATATTTAAGTCAAACACATTCTATATATCGAATAAATTTATTATATTTTAATGCTTCAAATTTTGAGTTTTTTTTTGGTTTTATTTACTTTTTAATTACTTTTATTAAAACTGAATTTATTTTGAATTACTAAAAAATAAATTGATCATGATGAAATCCAGACAATATTATAATTAGAAAATGTTGTATATATTTTGGTGACAAACAATACTTTTACTTAACGGTGAAAGTAATTGTCCGCCACTTATATGTTATATAACAAAATTATAAAGTTAATGGATCCTTCGGCCCACTACACCTAACAATGGAGAAGATGTGGTCCTTAACGTTAAGGAAAGAATTATTTCAGAATAATCTAAAATTGAACCAATGATTCAATGAAACATACATTTCAGGATAATTATGAGTGAGCTAGATAAGTGTAAAACTTATTATTCATAAATTTGTTTTATAGTATCAACAAAAATTCATTTTGTGAATACTTTTATAGTAAATATAATTTTAATGAAATAATTAATGAATAATATATTTTGAACCTAATATTTTACTCTCGACTATTTTGTAAACAATAGTAAACTTTTATACAATTCATTAATAGTTCACAATATAATTCTTTAATCTTTCAATTCTAAAGCTTTAAATATCAATTTAAAATTAACTATAATTAAAAATATCCTGGTCATAAGCAGCTGAAATTTTAAATTTATAATCTACACATTATAAGCTTTCGAATGATACCAAGCTCATTTTGATATGCTAGTACCCCTAGGAAGGAAGTACTTCTAAGAGATATTATTTCCCGTTTCAAGCAAAAAGCGGGGGGGAGGGGGTGAAAGAAGATTCTACATACTACCTTTACTCTGTAAATATAGTGAAAAAGTGATTCAAAAAGTTTGTATCAAATATAGAGGTTTGTCTGTATTAGTTTATTGTTAGAATGATTTGAGCCAATGGGAGCACTCCATTTATATCACGTGGTTTATGTTTAAAGGACGACACAATGAATGGCAGACATATCACACGTTTGTAAACAAGTGGTAAACAATTGGTGTCTATCAGTCCAATGGCAGACTCTTCACAGACACCGACTTCAGATCATTGGGTCAGCTCTTCCTCAATGATGACCGACTCGTCCGACAATATCTGCGAAATGCAGACAAACTCATCGTCTTTGACGTCGTCGACAAATAGCGGTTTTGTTGCGCCGTCACCGCCGCCGGTATCGCACTCACCATCCCTTTCATGTATTGAACGCTTAGAACAGGAGAATCGGGTCCTCAAAATAGAAATCGAAACCCTTAAGCTTAGGATCAAGTCTTTGATAGAAGAGAACAAATCTCTGCGAAGAGCATCCGTTTCAATACAGGCGAAGGCAGAACAGGAGGAAGAGTTCATTTCAAATACACTTCTCAAGAGAATACAAGTGCTTAAGAAGGAAAAGGAGACTCTGGCCCTCAACTACGAACACGAAGAGGAGTGCCTCACAAATGACTTGTCCCGAAAACTCAATCAATTGAGAGCTGAAAAGGTCTGAAATTCAGAATCGGAACCATTTTTTACTTATTTTAAGATTTTTTCTTAAACTAACGATTGATATCTGTTTGTGATTGTGTCTAACCATAGGTACAATTGGAGCGGACCCTCGAAGAGGAACAAAATGCTTTAGTCAACAAATTAATGCTAAAAATTGAGAAATTAGAAAATGAGACCCAACAGAAACAAAACAATCTAGAACAATTGAGAAGAGAGAAAATTGAGCTTGAGAACACACTTGAACAGGAACAAGAGGCTCTTGTCAACAAACTATGGAAACGAATGGATAAACTCGAATCAGAAAAGAGAGTTCTTCAGCAGAAATTGGAGGACTTCGACAAAAGTGGAGGTATTTGTCGTTAAATTGTTTTCTTTTTTTAGTGTTTTTATTGTTTTTCACTACATTTACAGAGTAAAGGTTAGTATATAGAATCGTATTTCGCCCGCTCGAACCCTAACTCTTTGCTAATAAAGGATGGGACAGGGAGATTTTATTTTCTGTATATTAACGGGTAATTTTCTTTCTTTTTATTAATAACGGAAGAGATTAGTTTATGTGACCGTTCTTTGGATAATAAGTAAAAAAAATTACTTTTTATTAGTAAAGAAATTTTTTTTGAAATATCCCATAATATATAAAAATGATTTACAAGTATAACCCACAATACAAACAGAATTGCTAGTTGTGGTTATCCGAAGGACCACTTATTCTCCATAAAGCATTGCTAGTTGTGGTCCCAATTTATTTCTGCATTTAATACGAAGTTTTGTTTTTGTCGATTGAATATAATTTAATTCTATAAAATAAGTTTCATTAAATACTAAAGTTTTGGGGGTAAATGTAGTGGTTATAGGCTTTGCCCTCAAACCTTGTTTTTATAATTGTTTAGTTTTGTTTAGCTTTCAATAGGGAATTGCTTGGAACAAAAAGAACCTAGTCACTTTCATTGAATTTAAAACAAGTTCTCAAATCATTCATTTGAAGGGAATTATCGCTTTATTTATCAATTCGTTTGTTTTCACCCAATGATTGAGAGACAGTTCTGGCAATAAATTCAAAAACTTTTTTCTTTTGAGTATTATTTTTCAGTTAAAACTCGATATTCAAAGCTATTAATTATCCTTTGGTTCGATAAAAACCATTGAAAATGTTATCAATTTTTTCTCTTTTAATAGAAAATCAGTTATGTTTTCAAACGATATATTCTTTAGAGTAAAGCAGTTAAACAGAAACACATTTTCCTCATTTAGTAAACTATTTACTCAAAACTTATTAACTTTAGAATCGTTGGACAAAATTATTGTGTAATATATTTATGTCTGGAATTAGATTTTGATATCATTTATTGTTTTGTAAATAAATAGTAATTATTTCTTAACCCAAAGAGTTGTTAACATTTCGTTGGTTTCAGATCTAATGATGTCTCAAATATCGGGTCACTCAACACCAGCTCAATCTCCGGGCCCACAACCGATGAGTCCGGCCTCATCTATGGACTGCCCTTCACCCGCACCACCAATTCAGCCAACAAGAGATCCGGTGCAGCTATCAGTGAACGTTCAGTCCCTTCGAAATGAAGTTTCAAAATTGAAGAGTCAGTTACTTTTGGCTGAAAAGGAACACAAACTAAATATGGATCGCTTTGAAAAGGAAGAGCGCGAACAAAGAGAACAGAATATTAGACTTCAAAGAAAATTACAAATTGAAACGGAAAGAAGAGAACAACTCTGCAGACATTTGAGGTATTCTTTTAAATCTATTATAGTTTTGTATTAAAGTTTATTATAATTAGTGAGTCTGAGTCGTCGTTGGAAATGGACGAAGAGAGACAGTTCAATGAGCAGGTGCTTCACCACTCAATGCCGTCTCCACGTCCGAGAACGCTATCATCACCGGTTCCGCCATCGTTTCCAATTACAACGGGAGTGACACAAATTAATAACAGACCGCTCAGCCCTATCCAACAGCAGCAGCAGTGCCCCAACTGTGGTCACACATTTCTAATGCAAACCTCTCCGTTATATCCTTCAGCCAAACCCATACCAAAAGTCAATAATGACAAGCATTTCATTAAACCTAATTAGCCGTTACTGTCGTTCCTTTGAGTTGTGACTAAACTGTGAATATATCTTCAAATTAAATGTTCCGTTCGATCGGTTTTTAATTTATTTTTAGATCTTTAATAATATAAAACATATTTTTAATGTTTAATTCAAACATTTTTACGATTATATGACTTTTTCTATGGGTTTAAGCCTTTCAAAGCTATTCACAAACATCTCAGTCACTAAATACCTATCCTTTAGTATTCATTAATGAAATGCTTTCCTTTTGTTTTATATGTTTCCGAATATAAAATGGATTTTATTTATTAAGAAATTCTTTTAATCTCTAAAAATAATTAATTAATTATTGGAAGGAATTTGTTGTGAATTTTCAAATGTTTTTCCGATTTCTCCTCATTTTTAACGAATAATTTTTCGAAATGTTATGCATTCGTCAAAAAACGTTATATTTTTGTCTTAAAAAATCACTGAAATTTAGTTAATCTTTTGTGTAAATACTTTCAAAAAATAAACTTTTCTTTTAAACCGGTTTAAAACCAAAACATATGATTGACTTTTTCACTACATTTACGGAGTAATATGTTATACACTCGAGTGCTTATATAATGAACACCAATGGTTCCAAGAATCTGTTCAATATAGAGGAATGTTCTTATAAGGGACATTCTATCCAAACCGGGAGGGGAGTCCTCTCACTCTCATCCCAGGGGGTATTTTGGCGATTTTTCGCTCCAGGGGGGTATATGGGTATACGGGTAATATTTGCCATCCCTGGTATTCATTGGTCTTCTTATCGCTTCCATTCGTTCAAAAGGTTTTCAGTTAAATGTTTGACAAAAAGGGAAAACTCTTTTAGTCAAATGAAATGAAGAAAAACTGTTTTAATAACAAATCATTTATTAAAACCAATTTATACAATAAAATGAATGATATATACAAAGGATATCATATAATCAAAAATTATTACAATTAAGTCATTTAATGAAAGCCTTTTCTAATCACTTAAATGGTATTCAAATTAATTTCAATAATAATTGCAATCAATTCGTTAGCATTTTATGCAAAAACCCATTGAATCCAATTAAACATTCGATAAGTTTATTGATATGAAGTGTTTTCAATTGACGACAATCTTATGGTTATTTACAAATTATAGTTGAATAGGCTTTCAGTCTGTCTTTAATTTACATTTTGAGGCCATATTTCGATCAAATAGTTATGAGTTTTCAATTTATGACTAAATTTCATGTCTTTTCAAATAAACATAAAATTGGAACTAAAAGTAATAAAATGAGTGAAAGCAATGTTTTGGAGGAACCGCCGCATTGTTTTATTTCTTTTTCCTATCATTCAAATCAAATTCAAACGATTATTGTTTTGACGGGAAGTGTTTGAACAGAAGTCATACCTGAGGATGATAGTGATGACATGTTGTCGGACGCTTTCGAGGCATTTCACTCTTCAATAGATCACAGCTATCGTTATAAACCACTTCTTTTGGTTCAAATCTAAAGTTCGATGAATCACAGGCACAGGTCTTGTGAACCACCAAAAAAACCAAATTTGTATTCGGAACCCACTGTACTATAAAACCACTGCAAACAAATTATAAGAAGATTTCCATTAAAAGAGCGATAATTCTATACTAATAATCATTAATTTTTTAAGTTTAAGATAACATAAGTTATAACTTATGAGCGGAAACCGACAAAAGTTTATGATGTTATGAAGCTTTATAAAAATTAGCTTGATACTAAATAAGTATCAAATTATTTTGAGCTTTTGTGGTTTTTCTTATTAAATTCCAATAGATTAGAATTACCCTTGGTTAATTTGAAACAAATATTTATGAATCATTTGATAATCTGTTTCAATGACTAACGTTTGTTAAAAAACCTAATAATTGAATACAAATTTATTTTATTTTATGATTAAGGTTTTCAAAAATTTGACTCAAAATATTAAATTTTTGTAGACAATCCGTTTTTGTTAATGTTGTTAGTTATCTAGTTAAATTACATATTTTGTTTTTGTTTTAGTTCGCACATTCTTTTTAAGAAATATTTTATGTTTAGAATTGTGTTCTTTCTAAATAATATAAATATTGTACTTGTTACTATTCAATAATTCACTTTATGTTCTCTTTAGTTCAAATTAAGTTCAGTCGAATCAATGTTATGTAAATGTGCACAGTTTGTTAATAAATGTCCTTGTTCAATTATGTGTTTTAATCTTCTATTTTGGATGCTTTCATTCCTATTAAAAATCTTAATTATTAGACATAATTTACTGTAAATTTTGGTTCCATTATAAACATAAATCATTATTTAATCAAACGAAAAGTGCGGACTATGTTTATGGGCCATAACTTATGGGCCATTTATTGCTCTTTAAAAGACACTTCACTGCATAACACAAAAGTGTATTCATTCATATGTTTGACTACGAATTGACAAATGATTACCGTATTTATAACGTATATAAACCGAATCATTTGTGTATCAAATTTTATAATAAGATTTTCTTTATTTAATTCTTAAAATTCAAAGTCTTTTAATGATTTAATGAATTTATAATTAATTAAATCATTAAAAATAAATTTTGATTTCGAATCAGTTTTTGAAGACTTAGAATAAATTGAATGTCATTTGAATTTTCATTGAAAATCAATTTGAAAAATATTGTTTACCGGACACAACCTCCGCACTGATGGTCGCCTTTGACCGGCAGTTCAGAGAGTTTCTGGGCTTCATATAAATCAAACTCTTTATCGCAAGGATAGGGTCGAGTCTTATTGTTCTTTCTTTCGGTGTCGGCTAAAATCAAATCAATATTTTAGAAGAATTTTAAATGAAATAAGAGTTAAGACATATAAGAAGCTCTTAAATGTTTAGGTATTGAATGACTTACTGTTGTAATCAGAGTCGTAGTCATAATCGTTATCAAAGTCTGCGTTCGCGAAACTAAACAATGAATTATACCATATATTCATATAAAGAGTGAAAACTCGGGACCAAAACCATAAGACAATAGTTTTGAAGTGTTTGAAAGGAGTCAGAATAGAGCCGTGATTTTGGGAAGTCATGATTTGGAGGCAAATGGACTGATAATCATATAATCGAACTCTTCGGTAGATATTGGAAGTGACCATTGCCTGAAGCAGTGAATTATCGATTTCACCGAAAAATCTTCCGGTTTCACCCATTTCTTCGCTGTATATAATAAATGCGTTGTTATCTAAAAGATAACAATTAATCTCTTCTGCAGAACAAAGAACTTTAAATTTTGGATTATTTGTTAAGTTTGTGAAGCGCTCCACAAATACTGAATGTTTTAACTGAAGACCGACGACCGCCACTATATGTCATATCAATTAATGGTTACAATTTATTTTAATCAACTGTTAAGTGAATTACCCGGAGCTGTTGCCTTTCCACTCCCCAGAAATATGGCGTGACTTCCGGTCACAAGTATTGGTACATTGCGTTGAGAGGCATCGAAGGGCACAGAGAAGACAAACGCCGACTCATTTATTGAATGAAAATCAACGGCTCGTCTGTAATATAATTCTTCAGTCGCTCTAAAAAATAATCAAAAAATATATATTAAACTGAAAGGAATGGCAATGAAATTGTGTGAAATATAGTTGCAATTGAGTCAAATTTCGTATAAGATTATTTAAAATAAGGAATTGAAACTTGGTACTGGTATATAGGATTCAAAAATTGTTGACAAAAATCTTATATGAAGTTAAAATACCTAGTATAGTTATCAGCGAAAGAACGCTCGCCATTTGTTTTTTCCTCTTCAGTTCTGTGGTCTTCAAATCGAGTCAAACCACTTCTTGTGGCCACAAATGTGGTGACGATTCCAAACATTTTCAACTTCTGGTCTCTGTTTTAATTAATTTTATTAATGATTTTCTCAATGTTTTATATAAAAGCGTTTCTCTAAGAATAATATCTGAGAAACGAATAGTCATTAAGAGGTCATTCGCTATAAATAATTAGCGAATTCCATCATTTGAGGGAACACAGACTTTGCAGACGTGCCATCACTAGTGAATGGTGTCTCTAATAAAGTCCGATTCGACCTCAACGTCTCAAATCATTGATTCGAGAATCATGACTAATGTTACCTTGGAATTAATGCCATGAGCATTGCAAGCGGACTAAACAATAAGTCGAATAATTTATTAATTTTAATTCATTCCTACCTTTTGTTTCATTTGTCAAAACATTTAATAAAATCTTTTAATATATTATAAAAATTAAAAACAAATACACTCCACAACCAAGTTTTGTGAAGTCCAAGTTCTATGAACTGACCAAGTTTTATCAACTTAATTTCATAACCACTTACATAGAGGTAATGCTAAAAGTATACAAATTTTGTCAACTAAAAGGTCTGTACGGCTCACTTCACAAAACTTTGTTGTCGACAGTAATAGTAATAAACGTAACTTAAATTCGACTCAAATAAGATTTTATACGAGTTTTTAGTCATTTTTTTGGTTAACTCTTTAATGAACTTATTTTGACCGAAAAAAAAATCTTTTTTCTAAGAATATATTCAATTTAGATATAAAAGTGGATTACATAAAATAAAACACTATTTTTTGAATAAATATTAAAAAAGTGAAGTCTTACTCGAATTTGCCGGAAGCCATACATTTTGAAGGGTCGATGTCTGTCGCCTTCGCATCGAATACAAGGCTTTGCACTAAATATTTGTCGCCTTTAAATAACAATTAATTAGTTTTTGGTTATATTCTTATTAATAATAAATAATTGATTTTTTAATAATTATTATTACATGAAATGGTTTCATAAACTTGAGGTCTGGTACTACTTGTCTTCCATCTAATGTTATGTCCATTGACTACATTTTTTAAGAATAAAGAAATGACTTCTTCGGGAGGCAGTAAAATAGCAGATATTTTGTGAGGACTGTCACAATAAACCTGTTTATCAAGAATTTTAGTACCAAAAACTAAATATCTTATATAAAAGTGAAGGTAATGGCAATGCGTACCCATTCCGGGTGAACCTTCCAATTGTTTCCTCTGAAATAATGAGTAAAATTCTCTTCTCTCCTGACCTTAACTTCAATTTGACCCTCGACTCGATATGAACCATAGGGTTCCGGTAAGACTATGGCCAAACTAAAGGGTGTGTTATCTATTTTGCCATAAATGTAATGGTTTTGTCGCGTAACCACTCGTTTCTGAAAATCATTTGAATTTTATTAATAATAATTAGTTTTCGTTTAATAATAATACCATAGAATCCATGTGTACTTTAACCCGAATCTTTTTCCATCCCACTGTCCTATTGATCATATTATCTCGGACTTCTTTTATATTTGGATCCATCTCCTTTTATTTCAATTTATTTAAGAAAACCACTATTAATATAATGTTAGTGAAGATTAACTGTAATATATAAAAGGGTAGTCTTTATATGTGGGCTATTTTACCCATGAAAGGTACATTTTTTACCATAGTGGCCACTGTGGCCAATGTGGGCCAAATGCAGGAACATTTATATAACTTTATGAGTTTTTATAAATTTTATTGATGTCATATAAACAGGAGAAACACTTCGAAGAATTTTTTATACTTTCATTGATTGCGTGAATTATTTCATAAGAGATGTGAAAATAAGAGCGAATGAGTACTCACTCGTGAAATCAAGTCATTGTCAGCCAATTCTACTTCAGACATATCCACAGAACTATAGAAAGGTTTGAGCATATTCTGGAACTGTTCAACATTCAACATTCAATTACTGTTTATATAATGGAAAGAGTAAAGCATACCATGGGTCGCAAATCCGGGTGATATAACAAATATCCGTTATTTGTTGTGACAAATGAGTATCCGTTGACTCCCAACTAATAATTAATTTATTTGTATTAAATGAATTTCAATTCGGAAAATACTTTGAAAGCCGGCGTTAATTTGACGATCTCTTTGATGGGGACATCAACTCCTGCGACCCCCAAAAGACTTGCGATACGTATCTAAAGAGATGTGTAATTGTTTGTAAAAAAAGAATGAGAGGCAAACAATAGTACCGTTTCTGGTTCTGACTCCTGATAGACATTTTTAACGAGTATTCTTCGCGTAATATTCTTTAATTATAATAAAATTAAGTGAATATTTAATTTGATATTTAAGGAAATACCGTATAATTTCTGGTATCGAAGACAGGAGTGGCCAAAGTTGTCATTAATTGTAAATTCTGTATAAATTTTTTATTTAAATAGAAATGAATATTAGAAATGAAATCAATTTGAGATTAGAATAAATTGAATAAAATATAGAAATGAATCTGAAATTCGTGCGAAAACACATGTATTGCAATCAATATATGAATGAATAAATGAAATAAACGAAACGATTGAATAAATGTTTCATTTAATGAATCCGTGAATAAATGTCTAATCATTACTAACTTTTGGTGCTTTTTTCGGAATATCGGATTCAGTATTGATTAGTCTATCGGAAACAGTGGGCGCCGACTCCATACCATTTTCATGACTATTCTGTTGATGTTTTTGGTCGTCCAAATGTTCGTTAATCTGACTATCACTGACAGGTTTGCGTTGTTGCAAAAATTTTGTTTTAATTGCCTTTTCTATCAGTTTTTCAATTGAAGACAAAAATACAAAACCCATAAAGAGATGTATTTGCAATATAATCAATACCGACCTCTTTCTTCCCAAACCCAATCAGTTAGTGGCACTTCCTTTTCATTTTCAAAACCCACAAAATAACACAAAAGGAAAAGTTTTAAAAAATTCGTTAATAGAGTCCACACAAAAATATTTAAACCCATATTTTAAATAAAATTAATTGAAACTAAATCAATGTATACTCACAGAAACGTGAGCGTAAACCGGTGTCCAGGCAAATGTCCGATCCCCCGACAGTACTATAGGTCTACTCATTACAGGTATATATTGTTGAACCTGTTCTCGTACTTCGGCTAAGTTTGCGACGTGAGTGTAGTACCCTTTTATTAAAAGTTTAATTGAATCTCATTTATGAAGATTTGTGTGGTATATATACCTCTATTATGACAGGCCATCCAATACACCTCTTTATTGTCAGTTACTTCACGTCCTATTAAATAAGTAAAAACTCGAACCGGAATATTAGGCCAATTGTATTGTTGAAACACTTCTTCATATGTCTCGGGTGCGCCGTCAGTGATCAGCATAATTGCTTGATTACATTGCGCCCCTTTTTTCGATTTATTCAACTGTTGTACAGAATTTACATTATTTTCAATACTTTAAAAATTGGTTCTAAATTGTCTCACATTTTGTAATATTTCAAAGGCTCTGATCAGAGCTGAAGTGAAATTTGCCACTTCTTGTGGTCTCACTTTATCGACGTCTTCTTTAATAATCTTAAATATTTAATCATTTTATAAGTGTTTTAACCCAATTAATACAAATAATAAATATTTAGTATAAATGAGAAAAAGGGGTCATTAATATTGAGGGGATCTTTTATAAGAGAGGGCAGAACAGGGCTAATATCAGGGATGGCCAATATATGGGGTATTATAAAAACTAAAATGATTTTTTTTCTCTACAAAATTGTCTAATCTATGAAAAATCTTTTCTAATCCCCTTTGGATTGAAGACAAAATACCCCTTTGAGTAGAACCAATAGTCAAGTTGCCTGGTTGATACATACCCTGACATTTTTCTCATTAGCTTGCACCAAATTATCAAAACACTTGTTAATGAATTCGACTTTGTCTGCGAACTGAAATAAAATGAATCAAATCATTAAAATTTATAACATTTTTTTGCGAATAATTCTAAAAATGTTACAAAACTTTATTTTAAAATTGTTTGTAAGTAATTACTTAATAAGTGATTGAAAACTAATTTCTAATAATTTATTCAAATTTATTGAGATTTTAATATTGTTTGTAATACTCCTTTGAAGACATCAATTGTTTTAATTCATTCTATTCTTGGAGTAAATATAAAAACTTAAACAAAATTTGTTTAAATTTGTTCTTTTGAGTGGAAATAATTGCTGAAAGTTATGGCAATAAGTAAATCATTACAAACCTTAAGAACGGTCACAAAATCGTCGTCTGTTAGAGTGTCTAAAATAGTAGAGACCACATCTTTGGCGATACTATTTCTAAGGCCAGTCATAGACCCACTGCTGTCAAGAAGAATGACAACGTCTTTGGGTGATGCGGCCCCTTGGATATACCTGTCAATTGCCAATATATATAATAAATTAATATTTGTTTAATATAAGTTGTAGTGTCGAGTAAGATACCAGGGTCGCATTCGACAGTCATAGAGATCTGGCGGCGCTTTTTCTGTTCCTAAAAAGTCTTTGACGTCTGTTTTCCATTCAGTCGCTAAATATAAACGAAAATTATTTATAAAATCTAAAGCAATTGAATTAAGTATTTTATAACCCGGATATAAGCGAAGAAAGCCTTTGCTGGAACCAAAGAACTGCCAGGACAGTCCGGGGTCAAACGCCAAATTATTTTTGAAGAATGGCGTTAAAGCTTCGGACCACTTAATGTCGTTTACAATTTCAGCCGCTTTCTGTCATTTTATAGAAAACTTAAAGTAATTTCAAAGTAAAAGATTGAAGAGTGACTCACATTATATACATTAATGGGGACGTGAACCGCACTCTTATCCAAATTCACTTTTGCGCCCTCAAAGTTTGGATGTGGGCTAAGCTTTTCGGATTTCCATCCGACGTCCTCCTCATCTGAAGAGGGGGGTTCACACTCTCCCTCTTCTAAATTACAAATTGCTTTCATATTCAGGTATTCATCAAATTCTAGATTTTTATCTGAAATTTTCAAAAAAATATTTTTATAAATTATTAGTAAATAAATGAATATTTACTAAAAGTGTGGTTCGCAGCGAGTCTTTCGCTTTCATTAGCTATTCTTTCGACGACGTGTTTCTTCCAATTCAACATATTTAAGACATCATTCCTCATGTCTTCCATCATTTTATTTGTGTCGAACCAAACGACTCGAGCCTTTAAATTATTAAAATTCTGTCGATTGAAAAGTAAAAATGTTTTATAAAATTTTTAGGAGAATTTAATTTAAAACTTTTATTAATATTAATATTAATAATAATAATTATAGTGTTTTTAAAAAATCTACACTAATTTATGTTTATAAAATATTTAAAATGAACTAGTTAAATTCTATACGAATGTACCTCTTCAATTTTCCTTAAACATGTTGATTCTGCACTTCCCTCAAAGATATCTCTACCAAATCTTAGCGCCAAATTCCGAACACTAAAAACAAAGATTTTTATAACAAAAATATTTAAAACATTTTTTTATAAATTAATTTATAATTTATATAAAATTATTTTCATTTTATTAATAAATATATAATATTTTCATTGAAATTAAATGACGTATAAAGTGTTAAACTAAACAAAATTTTTATTTTTAATTTGAAATAATTTGTGGGAATATTTTAAGTAGAATTCAATCGACTTTTGAGCCACAATTTTGAATATCTTTTAAAAGAATTTTATAATAAAAATATTGTAAACAACAGATAAGAGTAAATTAGTCGACCGTTAAGTTTCGCATTAATTTTATGCTCACTTTTCCATCGCTTTATTCCTTTACTTTAGAATAACTGAAAGATGTTTCGATTCATTCGAAGACAAATTCACTTTTTATTAGATTTATTAAAGATTTTCATTACTATTTTAAAAAGAAATTTATTGATTAAAAAATTAAATCAATTTTTAAAAATATTATTTAAATATTAATAATTTATTTATTCAATTAATGTTTGAATTAATGGTAGGAAATGCTAAAAGATTGAAATTTATCCCTTTTACTAATCAAAGGTTCTTGATCAAATTTAATAGCTTTTGTAGATTATAAGCTCTAAAAATGGGACAACTTTTACAAGAAAATATGATCTATGATTATGTGGTAATGGAATAAAAGTGCAAATCAGTAGAGACTATCATTATATTGACTAACTTTAAGAATATTAGGTATGAATTATCTAATATACAACCTAGTACATAAGTTCTACCAATATTAATAATTCATTCTTCAATTATTAAAAATAAGAGTATTATTCTGAATGTTTTCCATTGGAAGAGGAAATGAATATTTCTATCAATACAAATGAACCTTGCTAACTTTTTATTTCATTAATATAGAATTCATTGAGTCAACTAAATATGATTTAAGAAAATCTTATTTATTTTCATATAAGGATATATTTAATTGTTTTCTTTGCTTATTATCTTTTAATTTTTCTTTAATATAATTGCAATCGATTTGAGGTTTCAATTACTTATAGAACAATTAAAATATACCAAATGTTTAAGTTTTAAATTTTAATTAAATCAAAATCTGTGTCAATATTTGTGAATATGTGGCCAAAAGTCAATTCAGTGGACAAACTCAGTGGAAATATTTCAGTATATATCGAATAACCGGAGAGTTCTCTCAATTAAACTCGGGTTTTGGCGGAACACAACTAATTAGCAAAAGATGTAAAGATTGCAAATTCTTTACTAACTGTTAGTCTTTCATCAGATTTATGTTTACTCTAAATGTAAACTATTTTTTATTTGTTTAAGTGTTTGAGTAAATCAATTCTATTTCTTTATCCATTAAATAAAATTATTTCAAAGTTATAGTCTATAACTTAAAGTTTAAATACACTATTTTAGAGTATGAATAATTTGAAATAATATTAATATAACCTTGGTTAAAGATCTTTTCATACATTAAAAGACTTCATACATAATATTATGAATTGAATATTTTGAATTCAATTTAGAAGAAATAGATTTGATTGACAAATATTTACTATTTTTTATATAAAACTAATAATTGTTAATATTTATACATTCTATTAGACAGAGTATGCGATCTATATATAAGTATATAATAATTAAAGTTAACACTATTTTATAAATACATTCGTTAGAAATATAGAATAAATTACGAAATAAATCAGAATTTTGGCTGAAATTATTAAATGCATGGATTCGATAGATTTCCTCGAAATGATTGATTGTTAGTAAAAATATAAACGATAACCAATTCTTTCATCGCTCAGAATAATTGAAACAATAATTGATTTTTAGAGAAAGGAATGCACTTAAGTATTGTATTATATATTTCTTTATTTAAATTAAACATAAAATATATTCTAAATCCTATTTATTATTTAAGAAATGTTTAAATTAAAAGATTAACTGACGACAAATCACTGCAAAACTAATGGTTTTCCCACATTTTTATTGATAAAATCATTAAATTACTCTCAAAGTAAATATCATTTGACATTTAGATTAAACATTATAAGAGAATTTCATTTTTATCATAAATTTTCGTTATTTAAAAAACAAAAGGTTTAATAAATTCAATAAAATATCCGCTCATTTAAATCATTTAAATATATTTTCAATCGAATCAAATGAAAATACTTTTAAATTTAGATTAGATTAAAATACAGTTAATTCCCGATATAAGTCAAATTCAAATGATTGGTTTTAACATAATTTTTGGCTTAAATCGAGAATTAACTTAATTTTTTTTATTGGAATATATTTCTAAATCAAATAATTAAAGAGATTTAAAGATTTCTTTAAATCAGTTATTTTTAATTGAATTAAACGATTTGAGACTATTTTATAGCATTTTGTTAATTGAAATCATTAGAACAGTTGTATTGAAATCCAAATATTTTAAGATTTGAAGAAATTTGAAGCCTTCAAAAGACTAAATTCTTTGTCTTTTGATTCAATTGTCTCATCAGAATCATTGCATTCGTCAGATACTGAATTATCTGATATAAGTTGACGTTTATTCAATCAAATGATATTTTTTGTGTCTTCAAAAATTCCATTTCTTGAGTTATTATTGTATTGCATTTCAATTGTAATGTAAATTATTTCAATTTCGACAAAAGATTAAGAATTTTTTTTTGTATAAAAAACTAAACTTTGGGTAAATTGAGTTATGGTTTGGATATATGTCTAATAATTTAATAATTCGTCACATTTATTGAGAGTGTCTTTTAGGATAAGACAATTTTGTTTGACTTTTCACTACATTGAGTTTATTTTCATTCGGTTAATGTTTGTAAACATTTGATAAATATTTAAAAACTTTTGAGACTTTTAGTGAAAACTCGAATAATTCGATATAAATAAACTTTTCTCTATAAATGACTCAATTCTTCACTTAAATTGAAATTCATTTTAAATTAAAAATTCCAATATTTTTAAGACATAATTAAAAATAAGTGAAAAGAATACAAATCATAGAAAATATTGCAGAGAATCTTAATTTATAACTAATTTTATAAATATATTCAAATAAATTGCTTTACTTTAAATGATTCTAAAATTAGACTTAATTTAAGTCACTTTCAAAGAAATTTTCTGTTATTCAAGTTATGAAAAATTTTGTTTTTAAATACTTGTTATTCACAAATCATTTAAGAGGTTTTCCTTTGAAATAATTAGTGTAATCTTTACTTCAAAAGTTTGCAACAAAAATAAATAATAAATTGCGGCAAATATTTCAAACAAATTTTGTGTCAAAGCATACATTTTCATATTTGGAAATTTAACAAGGGCATTAGGGGACATTATCATGCAAAATCGTTTATTTCTGTAGTCGGTTTTCATTTAATGTAAAAATTAGTTTGTAACTTTTGACCAAGGTCAAATTTTTACAACTCGTTTTTGGTAAAGAAAAATATCAAATAAATGTTTTGCCACAAATGTTTGTAATAATAATATATAATTTATATAATATAAATGAATAAATACCCAGGTTACTTTTTGATTTTAAAGTACTGTAAAAATATGAAAGATTATATATATTTATC